>CM042010.1:130088015-130093015 GCA_023525715.1 Cichorium intybus
GTAACGGCCGGTCACGGGACATTGTGATTGTAATAGATGTTTATTGTTCAAAGTAGTTACAAGTTTATATATCAACTTTATGGAAAATTATTATTTCATAGATAATGTCAATGAAATTTTTTTTTTCTTACATAACTTTAACCTTCGCAACGTGTGGGATTTTGTCTAGTATATATATATATATATATATATATATATATGTTCAAATGAGAAATATATTTATTTGTTGAAAGTGAGTAACATTGTGTTTCATAAGATTAAAACAATTAATAGTTCAGATTTAGGAATCTATTTTATTAATTATTAAATAAAAATTTATTTATTTTTATCTAATAATGGATGAGAAGGAAAATTTGTCAAATGAATAAATAAACATGGAAACCGTCCTTTTATTTATATATATATATATATATATATATATATATATATATATATATATATATATATATATATATATATATATATATATATATATATATATATATATATCTTTCACACTCTCGTAATTTTCATATATTTATTAAATAAAATAAATTCATACAAAAATATCATACAAATTCATAACAAAAATATATTCGATATACAAATTCATAACAAAATTTATATAAATTCATAATAAAATTCACATAAATTTTTTAAAAAAATATAATTCATACATATTCATAACAAAAACGGGCATATAAATTCTCTTAATTTAATTTAAATTATAATAATTCCTACAAATTCTCCGAAATTTGTTTGAATTATAAAAGCTCATAATTTTGGAGATATAATATCCTTCATCTCTACTAGATTTCCAAGAACATCAAATAAAGAACATTTAATCATTTAAGAACACGAATGTTCTTCATCTTCAAATAAATTTAAGCTTTTAAATACATCACATTGTTGGAATTAGTGTCCAATGTCATCAACTAGAGGTAATATTTTTAACAATAACAGGGTCCTTTTGGGTTGCCCTAGTGACCCTAAAAAACAAACAGAGTCAGAAAATATGAAAGGATGATTAGTTTATTAATTTATTGAGAAATAAATTAATTAGAAACTGAATTAGTAAATTAACTGATAATTAATTTAGAATCAATTAAAGGGACTGGATTATAATTAATTAAAAGATTTAATTAATAGAATTAAGTCCAGATGATGTGGCTGCTTAAAGGTTCCTTAAGTTTGAAACCCTAGGAGCCTTGCATTATAAATAAAGGTCTTGGGGTTCAACCCTAAGGCATCCCTAAGCCTCCAAATGAGCTGCCAATATCCCTCCTCCCTCCCCTTTCTGTGAATTCTCATCTCTCTCTAGGGTTTGAGTTTTCTGCCTCCTTTTCCCAAGTAGAATACTGATCTGTCTGGTTTTCTAGAGATCTTGAGTGTGAATCATCAAAGGGATTCTACTTTAGATCCTATTCATTCTTGCAATCGTGGCATTGACTTGAAATCAAAGTAGGAGACTTGCTGATGTATTATGTTTATGATTTAGAATTGTTATAACTGATATGAACTACATGATCCTGGACAATGTTTATGGATATTATGTGATTTGATATTGTTAGTCTTCCGCTGCATATGTTTGTGTGTTTATATGATCAAATCTCAACAGTGGTATCAGAGCCTCTGTTCATATGCTATCTGTACTTTGATCTTAATTGTTGGAATATAATTTCATGCTATATGTTATTTTTGAAATTTCTAGGTATGATATGCTAGAATTTTTTGAATTAGCATGTTATGATCTTAGGGTTTATGCTAGAAACTTGAATGTTCATATGCATGCTTGAAATTTTCGACTTTTAGCTGGTTTCTTTGTGCCTCCTTGCTTGTGTCGACTTTTGCTAGGGTTTAGGAAGGGTTTTTGTGCCTTGCATGCATTTGGCGACTAGGGTTACTGCCCTAGCTTGCCTTGCAAGTTTCCCAACTTGCTTACTTCCCTTATATGCCTTATTGCCTTATTATGATTATTACTTGTAGGGATTTATTTATAATTAATTGTTAAAAGAGTATTAATTGAATTAATTGATAAATAATATGTTTTAAATTTCTTAAAATACATTTATATATTTTAGAACAGTATCTATACATATAAAAGATTAATTAAAGCAAAAACATTGATCAAACCTTGACTAGGCTCACCCACCGCCCAACACATTTTGCCCTGTGGAGTTACCGAAAGGGTTTGATGGGGCAATGTTTCTCAAAGTTAAAAGTATTAACTTAAAGTATTAAAACAAAAACCCATTTTAATTATAATACAAATGTGAACTATGTGCTATCCATGAGAAACACTCATTCTCTTTATAATATGCTGATGGAGCTTTGTGGTTAACCCGCACGTCAGATAAGGTTATAGTTGGGGATAATGTGACACTCGCGTTTCTCAAGTGTATATTGATCCGGGCATCACGCAGGTTATCGATAAAGAATCTCACTTATCTAGGAACTTCATAATGAATGAAATTGATAAAGAGTTTTATCTACCTTAATGACCATTATGGTGTGATTACGGCATCCCTATTCACATCATAACTTGAAGATTTTGGATCCTAGCATTTGTAAATAAAATTTGGGTAGTTATTTAAAGGATTAAAACTCAAACTAATTAAAACTTTGTCTTATAGATGTCTGCTAATAACAACAACGACAACTCGGGTCCTACTCCTCCTCCACATCCTCCTCCTCCTGCACCAACAAACATCTCATTACTATCCGTCCTCTCGAGGAAAAAGCTTACTATATCGATTGGATTCGGACCTTGAGGATTGCTTTGAGGTTTGACGGCAAAGAGTATGTCCTTCATGTTGACATCCCATAGCTAGTTGATGATGTTGTCGACGAAGATGTAGATGTTTATGATAAGAACTATGATGACTCAACTAAGGTTGCTTGCCTGATGTTGCTGACCATGTCCTCTAAGCTCCAAAAGGGCTTTGAGAATGTTGGGGCATACGACATCAATCTGCAGCTCAAGGAAATGTTCAAAGAGCAGGCAAAGCAGGAACGATTTGAGATCGTACATTGACAAGCTGGAAAATATTGGTGTCCATTTGCCTAAGGAGTTAGCCATTGATATGGTTCTAAAATCGCCTTCTGGCTCATACCAATAGTTTATCATGAACTATAACATGAACAACCTGGACAAGACCTTGATGGAGTTGCACGGGATGCTGAATATTGTTAAGGCCGGCATGAGGTAGGTTCGTGGTACTAACTCCCCTGCTCCCATCCCGTCCATTCATCATTGTGCATGCAAATAGAAGAAAGGTTCTCATCCTAAGGGAAAGGGAAAAGCCAAGGGCAACCAAGGCTTCAAGAGAAAGGCTAACTTCGATATTTCCCCTACCATTGACCCAAATGAGGTTATCTGCTTTTACTGCCAGCAGAAGGGACACTGGAAACATAGCTGCCCAAAGTACCTAGAGGACTTTAAGAAGAACAGGGTCAAAGAGTGTGGCACCCATGTATATTTATGATCGAATTACACTACTATGACGTCCAATTCTTGGGTCCTTGATACAGGGTGTGGTACTCACATTTGCTGTGATATGCAGGGACTAAGGGAAAGTAAGGGCTGCTGCATGGGGAGCTCAACCTGATCATAGGAAACAGACAGACTGTTGATGTTACAAGGATCTGGAGCTATGAGTTGATGCTGAATAATAGTAGTTCAATTAGATTATTAAATTGTTGCTACTCGCCGGAAATGGCCCGTAACATAATTTCATTATATTCTTTGTTTGAGGATGGTTTTAAATTTGCTTTTGACAATGATAATGGAAATATTTTAGTTTTAAAAATGGTAATCTTTGTTTTAAAGCTAGTCCTTGTAATAGCATTTACGAAAGTGTTTTTTGTGTTTGTAGAAATAACAATATAACTCTGAATGTTGATTCTGATAAGAATGTTCTCGATAAGTCATGTCTATGGCACTATCGTTTTGGCTATATAAACAAGAATCACATCGCCAAGCTCTAGTCGGTAGGAATCTTGGAATCATTCGACTTAAAGTCGGATGACGTATGCGAGTCTTGCTTGCTTGGCGAGATGACCAAATCGCCATTCACATGAAGCTGTGAAAGAGGCAAGGATCTGTTGGAACTAAACCACACAGATGTCTGTGGACCATTCATATCTGCCACTAGACAAGGTGAACGCTACTTTGTGACATTTACTAAATGTTTCAGTAGATATAAGTATGTTTATCTTATTAAACATAAGTCAGAAACCTTTGAAGTGTTCAAAGAGTTTCAAACGAAGTAGAGAATCAACTGGGCAAGAAGATTAAGATGCTCTGATCCGATAGGGGTGGAGAATATATTAGTCAAGAATTCTACGATCATCTTAGGGATTTTTAATCATCTCAAGCACTCAACTGGGCAAGAAGCGTTCACCTTGTCTAGTGGCAGATCTGAATGGTCCACAGACATCTGTGTGGATTAGTTCCAACAGATCCTTGCATCTTTCACAGCTTCCTGTGAATGGTGATTTAGTCATCTTGTCAAGCAAGCAAGACTCACATACATAATCCGACTTTAAGTCGAATGATTCCAAGATTCTTACTGACTAGAGCTTGGCGATGCGATTCTTGTTTATATGGTCAAGACGATAGTACCATAAACATGACTTATCGAGAACATTCTTATCATCATAATCCTTGAGATGATCGTAGAATTCTACGATCATCTTAGGGATTTTTAATCATCTCAAGCAGTCAACATTGTGAAACTATTTCAACGTACAAAATACCATATCAATTACATTTTTAAAATGTTAAGTGCTTGAGATTATATGGTAATCATCTCAGGATGAGACTAAGATGTTAGTTAACTAACAAAAACGCAACTTAACTAACTCTACTATCACTCAACATGAGGATGAGACTCATGTTGAAAAAATTGACATATCTCCACCGCCTCTTCACAGATCCAGTAGAATTAGTTAAGTTGTGTTTTTGTTAAATATGTTCAAACGTATTTATCGAAATAAACATGTAATCTTTAAAATAAGTG
>CM042010.1:130098015-130218015 GCA_023525715.1 Cichorium intybus
GTGCAATAAGATTCTTTTAGCTTATTGGTTTTGTTCTTCTTTTTGTTGTTTTGTATTTTCTTTTATATATTTAGGAGCATGTTAATTGTTGAGAAAACAAGTTTTAGTAGATCCAACGAATTCTCCTAACTTATTTGTTACATACACATCAACCTACAATTTAAGGAACTCGTCTTTCTCAATCCTCCAACAGACACAATTTAAGTTTTTAATTTTTCTTAAGATTTACTAACTTAAAATAAAATAAATAAATCCAAAATTCAAAATACATTTTATTAAAAAAACACACAACTACAAACCATAATTTAAAACTTAAATACGATAATTAAAATAAACTAATGGTCGAAAGAATGTATGTAAGCATGCACAATAAGATCAACAAGATCCTTTCGAAGTTGGTGGTGGGTTCCTGAGTCGTGCAATTCTAGAATCATATCTTCATTTATTTATACCAAGATGGGGAGATCGAAATCATATACTTGACATATAAAAACACATTTATTTTTCAATATCATATTGTGTAATATAAGACAAGTATACATTATATCTTTTACACTTGTTAGTATTCGTCCATACAGGCTGTCTTATTATAGCTCATCGAGCCTTTAGCACGCCAAATGCTCGTTCCTCATCTTTCTTGCTTCTTCTTGCGGCACATTGAAACGTTTCTTCTGTGCGGTAACCGGATGTGCAAAGGATTTCGCAATAGTTGTCCAATTTTGGTACATCCCATCTACAAGATAGTATCACAAGCTTGTATTGTTCTCCATTAAAAATAAATGCATATTTTGGTACTTTTCCAAGTAGCGTGTCACTAAATAGTAGTGATTGATAAAGGATGTTTAGGTCATTGTTGCCACCAACGATACCAAAATATGAATGCCATTTACAAATCTTGTGACGCTACGGCTTCAAATAACATTGTTGGGTACTTGTGATCACCTCTCATGTACTGATCTTCTGCAATTTTGTTGGACAATTCATCCAATTCTGACATATTTACAATTAATGCTTCCTAGCATACCAGGACATTCATGTCTTGATTCATGTGCAACGTACAAAAGTTGAATGTCGTTGGATGTTGGTATGCACAAAAATTCGACTTCATACATCTTAACAATACTATAGCAAAAGCTCTAGAGGCTTTTACATGAGGTTCGTTCTAACATATTCAAGTACTTATCAAGCGCGTCATGTGTGGTTGTGAATGCTAGTTATCGTATTACAGTTGTGTATTTCTACAATGCAGCGAAACTTTATAGCATCTTGGCATTAAAAGTTGTATGAAAATATGAATAGTTTGTTTCCATGTCCTCAACAATACATACAAAATTACTGTCACCAAAATATGAACTAGAAGCAAAGTAATCTTGTATCAGTTGTTTCTATGCAGTATCCTAAACTCTTTGGAGATAATTTCTTGAAAGAGGTACGCTTGAACTTGCAGTATCTTGTATAAGCACTACTGTAGCTAGACCAGTTGATACGAAAATGTTGTAGTTATTTGATGATTCAGATGATGATGAGTATAACAATGGATTAGATTCATCAACATATTTGGAGTACACATATGAATTAGAATTATTAGGAAAAGACATTTCAATAAACTTAAACAGAAAGTTTCATAAAATATAGAAAGTTTGTATGGTTTTTGAAATGATTGGATATAGAAGGGTGTTGGTTTTTGAAATGGTTGAGAATTGTATTTATAGGGGTAAAATAATTTTTTGAGAATATTTTAAAAAAGAGCCGTTAAACAGCTAGTTTTTTTTGTGGGATGATGTTGATGGTGAACCTGCTCAATACCCACTAAAACCATCGACCGAGTGGAGTGGTGGTACCGAGACATATCTTTCACCATCTAGACGATGACTCTGTCCACCCTTAGCATGCTAAGTCTGGGCTTCTATTTTCATAAAATGCAAACAAGTTCAATAGTAGGCTCTAAGCTAGCCGATCCTAAGGGACCTCTCGAAGGACTTACTTAACCAATGTCTTATTATCCCCCTCAGTTATACATCAAGATATTTTAAAACACATATTATCATAAAGTTGAAGTCTATGGCATTCGAACTTGGGAAAACTATTTTTAGAATGTATACTTCCGAGTAATCATCGCTTGCATTAACAATAAGAGAAAAGACAAATTTGACTAATCCTCAAAAGCATTTCCTAAGATTTAAGCAAAAATCTAGTCATTTTCGAAAATAGCCATAAATTTCGAAAGTTTAAACTCTAAAATCGGCTTTTGGCCTGTGAAATTGGCATTCGGCTGGCTAAAGGGGTAGTTTATTTAAGCTTAAAAATTTTGGAAAGCTTTATAAATGTTGGAATTTTGCAGGTCACACCTACAAAATTCTTAAGATCCACGTGCAAAATACTAAATTTGATGTATAATTTGCAAGTGACCTGTGAAAATTGATGTATTCTCCCCAAAAAGATCTACTATTATTGATATTTGTATTGTATGCTCTAGGAATCGTATTATGAAATTCGGCAATCATACTGCAAAATTAAGATGAAGTTCATAAATTTTTTTTATAAATTGTTCTATTTCCTTTGTTAGATAATATGTATTTTTTCTCAAATGAAAATTATGAATTCCACTAGTACAAAATGACTTTTGGCGATAGTTTTATCAAAACATTATGGCCACGATTTTTCTTGTTTTCGTGCTAAATGTTGTTCATGATGTTCTACTTTTGTTTTTAGGCACACTTAATCTCAATTATCATGACTATTACAAACCATATTCACACATTTGGCCACAATTTAACATAAGAATTGTGACAAGTACGAGCCACCGTCAAACACTGTGGCTAAATGTCATCATTTTTCAAAGTTTTTGTTTGATACGTCGATTCATCTTATGACGGTTATGAATTATAATTTTATGTGACTAAATCATAGGTCGGAGTTAGTCACATGAATAAACCATAACAAAAGGTACTTTATATGGTGATGGAAATTATTTTGTGCTACCAAATAGTAGAGTTACTAGTCACGTGATAAAAGAACAAACTTGTAAATACAAGTATTTTATGGTCCCATTTTAAACTTATTATTATGTGGTTTAAAGGTAAAATAAGTGTCATGATAAAAGATTTTGTTCTAGTATTTTATGGTCATGGTTTAATTTCTTATATGTGTCTAAAGTAATAATATTCATGCTAAAAAAAAATTGTGACTATAAGTAATTTTTAGTCATGATTTAATTTCTTATGTATGTCCAAAAGTAAACAATAGTCATATGATAAAAGAAAAAAAAATATGTGACTATAAGTATTTCATGGTCACCATTTAACTTATTGTATATATCTAATAATCTAAATATAAAGAATATTCATGATAATAGGAAAAAAAAAAACTCGTGACTATAAGTATGTTATGGTCACTGCTTAATAAGAAAACACATGCGACTATAACTATCGTTAAGTACCGTATGGTTAGAATATTAGTTTTTGTGTCTTGTCATCATAAAATAAAAAAAGTTATGATTATGAGTATATTATGGTCACGATTTAAATTCTTGTATGTGTCTAAAGTAATAATATTCATTATAAAAGGGAAAATTGTGACTAAAAGTAATTTTTAGTCGTGATTTAATTTCTTATGTATGTCTAAAAGTAAACAATAATCATGATAAAAGAAAAAAATATGTGACTATAAGTATTTTATGGTCATCATTTAACTTATTATAAGTATCTATATATAATGAATATTCTTGATAATAGAAAAAACTTGTGACTATAAGTATGTTATGGTCACTATTTAATAAAAAAAACATGTGAGTATAACTATCGTTAAGTATCGTATGGTTAGAATGTTAGTTTTTTTGTGTCTTGTCATCATAAAATAAAAAAGTATGATTATGAGTATTTTATGGTCAAGATTTAAATCCTCACTCGTGTCTAAATGTAAAGAAAACTCATGATAAAAGAAAATTTTGACTATAAGTATTTTTTTTGTCATAATTTAAATCGAGTGTGTATCTAAAAGTAATAATCGTCATAATAAAAGAAAACATGTGTGACTATAAGTATTTTATAGTCACGGTTTAATATCCTATGTATGTTTAAAAGTAAAAAAAAATATATGTGATAAAAGAAAAAACCTTGACCAAAAGTTTTTTATGGTTACAATTTAAATTTCGGTGTATATTTAAAAACGAGTGGGGCCCCGTGCGGAGCACGGGTTCAGGATTATTTTTACGATTCTTTTTACGGGTGTTTGTTGTGTGTATTTAATTTGGTTTTTTTTTTTGTTCGGGGTTGAATAGGGACAAAATGTGAGAAATCATTGAATAGAAAACATTTTGGAAAGTGCAATGCTGTAGTATTAAAGATGAAAGTAGGATGCTATCATACAAAAAAAAATCAAAGTACATTGCTATTTCTTGCAAATTAATATGTAACATTATGTCACTGTGTAAAAAAACTAAAAAAGTTTCAATTTTGGACTAAAGACGGTAAAAAGCCGAAAGGAAAGGGTGATTAAAATTTTGAACAAAATCCAACCAACAAACCTGAATTTCTCTAAGAAATGTGGCACTGAATAACATTATTCATTGACCTGGTGGAGGCATGTCAGTTGGCTCCATTATTTTTCTAATACGAGGCTCAAATCCCATATCCAACATCCTATCTGCTTCATTAAGAGCTAAATATTGTATCATTTGTAATGATACCTTTGCCCTTTCCAGTAAATCAACCAACCTTCCTGGTGTAAGTACAAGAATATATTCAAAGTAAAAAGTTTGTTTTTATAAATTCCAGAATCAAGAATTTTTAGGCACGTAAATATCCATTCGTCGATAATCTTATGGAAGTTACACACAATAAAGTCAACATTTAACTTGATGCAATATATTATAAGATTTTAAAGTAATTTTGTTTCATGAAACTATTATAATTATAGTACTATTGAATTTTTTTTCATCGTATTTCAATTATAAACTAAAAATTAATTCTAATAACCTACTCTTTTATCACACAATAAAATCATAATTTAATTTGAGACACGATATTTATACAAGGTTTTTTTTGTAAAGTACCCACCTCCTATCCAAATGGATTCCCATCAATTGTAGCCACAGGTGCCTGCGGTTAAATGTTCCTACAAAATGACCCAAAAAATTTAAATAAGTATAGAATTATTAATATTGCATAAAAAAATAACCAAAGGGCACTTACGGAATTTCCATGCTTGGTGCTACACTTTCAGGAAAACGAAGCTGTGTTAACATATTGTGATTTGGCAGAGCAGATTGTAAAGAGCTCATGTCCAAAAACTGCAGCTGGAACAAAAAAAAATTCATATTATCTAGTGAAATGAAGCAATTTGTAGTTAGCAAATATAAGAGAAATTTTAAATAATAGTCAAAATTTATTAGTGAGATTACAAATTGACTGTTAAAAACATTACGTAAATAGTGGTGAATATATATGATTAATAAACCCGCCGCAACGCGCGGACATTTCCACTAGCTTATCTGAAACTACAAGACCTTTCTGGGGAGAAAAGTTAATATCATGTTAAAAAACTACAGTTTAAACTTCTCTCTATACATGCCACTGAAAGCAAGTTAACCCAATTTATACACTCCAACACTCTTGATGAAAAACATGACCCTCAAGTGAAAAAAATCGGATGAACTGTGTGTAACTATGTATGTATGTATGTACATACGTATAAATCCAGATCTCCATGTATCTGGCATGCTGACGCGTCAAAAAGTGGTGAGAAATACATGACGGGGATCAGAAGAGAATCCACTTGAGAATTAAAAGAACCAACATTATGAAGCGCATGATGACAAGTACCGTAGCACACATCACCATTCCCCCTTGTTTCTGATTTCTCTCTGCCTGCAAAGTTTATACCAACATCTTTTTTACTTAATATAAAAAGAACAACTTTATAGAAAACACCACCATTTAATTGTAACAAATGCAACCTTTTGTAGCTGTTTAAGTCCTTCATCCACGCATACTACAACATTCTGAATATTGTAGTCTATTCTATCGATAATAGTTCCCTGCTTCCAAAAAAAAAGAAAATTTATATCATGTTTGTAGAGATTATGTATTTTTTGTAATACAACGAGTTATTTATAATCAAGCAATTGGGTTTGACCTGGTCAATGACAAGGACTGAAAGATCCTTCATGATTTGTGCTAGTTCATTCACTCATTCTGCCACCTTCAGAGGATAGAGAGAAAGAAAGTAAATCAAATTAGTATGTAGGCCAAAATTAAAATGGGCTAAATGCACATAATACCAACATACTAACCTGTTGAATCTCTCTATCTCTTTTAACCGTGAAAGCACCACTTTTCTTTTACGCTTCATCAAGGGGCTCTTTGTAACACCCGGCTTTTAAAACAAAACACCCCTGAAAATTTTTCATTTTTAACAAAGGTTTCAGTACTTAAAACCATAAACAAAGGGGTATATTTTAATAAAAACGGGTACAAGCGTATCAAGGAGTATACAAATTTAGTAACCTCCATATAAGCCGGGCTGCTACTGACAGCATCTACAAGTCCACTTCTTGAGTCACGGACTTTATCCTTACCCTTATCAGGGTTATGCTAACCTGCAGGGACATTTAACAAACGGTATGAGCTACAAAGCTCAGTGAGTAATCGTATCTGCAAATAACACGTATCAAATATATTCGTATATCTGTCTGGATATCGAATCCAAACTCATAGCCTTACTGGCTGACCATATATCTCTTAGGATTTCACATCCTAATTTTGTAGCCTTACAGGCTACTTCATTACAACCTGCAATTATCAAACCACATCAGTTATTTGTACAGATAATCATATCTATCGTTTCTGTCCCATGTTTCTTAGTCACTATGGACTGCATCATATGTCATGGCTATATCAGCCACATCATGTCATTTTCCATATATAAATCATAGCCCGAAGGCCGCACCAGAATATCATACAATACAAAATCAAATATGGCTCACGGGTTAGCCCGCTGTTGCCTTGGCTCACGGGTTAGCCCGCTGTTGCCTAGACTCACGGCTTATCCGGTCTTGTCTATATAAGTTTAGATAGATATATTGACTCACAGCTGCGTTCTTGTCTATAACAGACTCACGGCTTATCTGGTCTTGTCATATCATAGTGTATATATATATGTATTGACTCACAGCTCCGTTCTTGTCATCGCAATGACTCACGGTTTATCTGGTCTTGTCTTTTACATATATTTTTACACTTGTCGTTTTCGTCCCTCGAAGCTGTTTCAACCTGTAACAATTCAATCATCATATATCACATATGATATCAGTGAGATTACTCACCTGAATGCTAGCTGTATTTAAATCCCGGTTGTTTCTTGCCTTTGCGTGCACCACAACCATTTTGTCCCATACCTATATATTCATTTATATACCAAATGATAATAGGTTAATAAGCATCTAAATTGACTCTAATACGTAAGAGTCCAATATTATGCAACTATAAACAATGCCTAGATGATAAACTTTACATTTATTATCTTTATGTGAATTTTACTATTCACCGAGGCATTCGAATCGATCTACAGTGCCCCCGAGGGGTCGAAAACTCAATATAAAAATTTTCCCAAATTTTTCAAACCAAAACGAGCCTACGGTTCAAGTTTGAGCTAAATCGGACAAGCCAAACAAAAGTTAGCGTTTTTGATCCCCTGCCTGGCCCCTGCCTGGAGGCGCACTGCGCCTAGGACAGGGCGCACTGCGCCTGGGCGCACCCCGCCTGGCTCCTGGGCGCACTGCGCCTGGCGCCAGTGCAGGTCTCCTGGCCAGTCGCGATTTGTGCACTGTAGCACGCAGTTTTGGCCCATTAAGTCCTTAATCCAGTCCTTAATCGTTTGGGGTTTGCTTCTAGTCTAAAACCTTATATTAAAACAAGGTTTTCAACCATTCAAAACAACTAAATCAATCAAAATAAAGAATTAGGGTTCTTAGTTCCAAAACCCCAAAATTTCAAATTCATCACAAATAGCAATCTACTTCCATTTTCTTGAATTAAGTCCTTTTAGCATGACTTAATGGAAGCATTAAACCATTTAAACTACATAATCATAACTGAAATTTACAAATTTCAGTTTCTATAAAACCAAATCAAGAACACTTCAAGAACTTGGTTAAAATCAAGTTTACTTACCTTGTTTAACATAGGAATCACCAATTCCAAGCTATGATTCCAATTCCTTACTTCAATTCCATGATTTCCTGCAGAAATCGCATCTTCCTTGCTCTTCCCGTTGCTGCACAAATGGCTAGTCAAAGAGAGAGTCAACTCTCTTTTTTTATGCATCCAATTTTTACATTTTTAGTCCTAAAGTTCATTTTCTTGAACTTTGACCACAACAATCAAGTTTTATGACAATAAAACTTTCATTTCTTACATTTTTGCCACAACCAACAACATTTTTACAGAATTGGTCTTTCACATGGTCAAATGACCAAATTACCCTTTCGTGGTAAAATGACCAAAAATCAGTTTTTATAACATTTTAAGTCCAAAACTCAAAATATTATTTTAAACTAAATTATTTTCTGTCCAAAAGACCAAATTACCCTTTCAAGGTAAAATGACATTTTTACCCCTTTTATTATATTTACATAAAAAGAGTGTCTTGGCGTTACAAATTCTCCCCTCCTTCAAAAGATTTCGTCCCCGAAATCATACAAGAAGTTGAGGGTATGTCTCCCTCGATTAGCTTTCGGTCTTTCGCATCATGTCGGAATCTCAATGGTATTGCCTACGCACTTAACCATACTAGTCTTCTTATTTCGTGATTATATCACTGTTCATCTATCATTCCTCCGGTTGTCCCGGGTACCTTGACTACTTATCTACCTCATTTCAGCATGAGGTATTTGTTGAAATTTTATCATTCCATGTTCTCAGAACTATGAGACCCATAGAAAACATTATAAATATCTTGAAGTTCATCAAGAAACTTCAATTGGTACACCCCAATCCTTACTCTTTGGGTCATATGGAAAGGTCCAATAAATGAGGACTTGACTTTCTTTTCGTCCCAAACAAATTTTTTAGTCTTTCTAAGGGATATTTTGATTACCCCGTCATCCCTCATCTGGAATTTCAACGGTTTTTACTCGGCAATCCGCATACTACTTTTGTCAATTTTTGTCTATTTCCAAGCTTTCTCGAATTTGCCTAATCTTTTCTTCTGTTTGAGCAACAATCTAATATCTAACTAACGGTTTCTCCACATCTTCAGCCCAGTAGATCGGAGGATAACACGGTAGTCCATACAATACTTTTTACGAGTCAGTAAAACACTAGTATAATATCTATAATTATCTACGACTTCTACCAAGGATAGACAGTCTTCTTGTTTTCCGCTAAGGTCTGTTATGCAGATTTCAGGCATATCTTCTGGAGTTTGCATCATTATCTCGTCTCATCTATCAATCTGCAAATCATATACAGTACTTGCTAGTACTTTTGAACCAATAATTCTATGAATTAATGCTAAATTCAGCAAATAATTCTAGTATTTCGATTGGATACAGTCGACACTTGTAATACACGTCAACAATTTTCTTTTTCTATGTAGTTTTTCACTACTTTCCGCTCTTAATTTCTTCTTTAGTCAGTATACATTTGCATTGGTTTCATCAACCAATCTGCAATTACCCATATGGTATCATACCCATGCGGCACTTGCAAAGACTTTACTACAAAGTCTATAATATTTTCGTCCCATTTCTTCTTTGGGACCGACAACGGCTAAATTTTCCGTATGCTTCTAATGATTTGACTGTAGTTACACATAAGTCAAACACTTTTCACATGTCTTTCAATGTCTTTCTTTAGCCCCGACCACCAACACATAGGTTATATTATCCTACACAGTTTGTAGGGGTGTGAGAAAAAACCGAAACCGAATAACCGAACCGAACCGAATAATGTTTGGGTTGTTTGGTTTGGGTTATTTGGTTTTCGGTTAATTTGGTTTGGTTAACCGAATAAAGATACCTTATTCGGTTTGGTTTTGGTTAAAATTTAATTGTTTTGGTTAAACCGAAAAACCGAATAAATTATTAATTAATATATATTTTTATAAATTAATATTTTATATCTTAATTCATATATATTTATTAACAGAAAATTTTATAACTCGTTAATAAGTTACAATAAACTATATAATTATAAAGCCCAATTAGTCCAATAATCCAATTGTCCAAAATCCAAATTCGACGTACCCATTTGACTATTTGAGATCGTCTTTTTTTATCGTCCCTTTTTTCCTCATATGTTATGTACTTACGTATAATGTTTTTGTTTTCATTTGGTTAAAGTTCAGTGAGTTTTTCTTAAGTTTATGTCTACTTTTTCCTACGAATGTGTATTTGGTTTAACCGGTAAACCAATCCGATTAAACCGTAACCGAATAAACCAAAACCGATTAAACCGAACCTTATTTGGTTTGGTTATGGTTAGTTTTAAGATGCTAAAAAACCGATAAAACCGAACCGAAAAAACCGAAAACCGAAAAAACCGACCGAATAACACCCCTAACAGTTTGGTACTGTCCCAGGCATTTTGCATATCTACCCAAATATACATCTTTTAAGGATAAACCCCATATTTCATTTTACTTTGGAACTCACATATACAACCCCAAGGGTTTTCAATCGCCGTGAGTTTCTAACTAGCTTCTTTCAGCAGCTAATCACTTATTCACTTTTCACGTTTTCAGACTTGCACACTTCTTTCTATGCTACCCGAATCAACTCAGGTAATCAATTCGCCACACTCACGCATGTGGTTGTATCTTTCAAAAGATACTCTTTCTAATTCAAGCCATCTATAATCACATCCGCCTTTCCGAGATGGTACAAGATTTCATGACCGAAATCTTTAAGTAACCCATCTATCTTTGCTATCTCATATTCCGCTTCTTTTAGATCAATTAAGTACTTTAAACTTTTATGATCCGTATAAACATTAAACTTTACACCATACAAGTAGTGTCTCCAAAGCTTCAATGTCAAATTCATAATGGCTACTGCAATGACATGTATCCAAAATCAACACTGGATGCATTTCTATAATCCAATTTATCTTCTCCGCTTAGCGATAATGCTAACACCGGAGCTTCGCATAAGGTTTGTTTCAACATTTAAAAATATACTTGTGGTCTTTCTACCACTCACACTTTTCACTTTTTCTAGTCAACTCTGGTCAACTAGACGGAAATCAAGGAGCAGTTTTCTACAACTCTCCTATAATAACCCGCCAATCCAAGGAACTACCAGTTTCAGTCGGATTCCTCAGGCGGTTCCAGTTTTATCACATCATCAATTCCACTGGATTTATTTTTATCATCTTTGGCACTATTAGCATGCCCAAAGAATTGAAACTTCTTTTAGCCAAATTTTCATACTTGGAGAATTTTACATATCACTTAACTCAGTGAAGTAACTCCAATATCTGGTACAAATGTACCTCATATTCAGTCTGGTTTCGAGAATATCAGATTCTCCGTAGTCAATGTACATACACATTAACTTATCTTTCTTCTTTTCAAACAAGATAGGGCTCCACACGATGACACATTCGGCCATATGAGACCCCAATTCAAAAACAATTTCTTCCAATTGTTTTACTACTCTGCCATCTCTGTAGAGGCTAATCAATATAGAGCCTAAATAACAGGAACGGCTCCCAAGACCAGCTTAATCATAAGCTCTTCTTGCCAATCTGGCAGAAATCCTGGAAGTTCTTTTCAAAAGAAACAACCAAGAATTTATTCAAAGTAGTACACTACTATCACCGCTTTATTTAGCTTGGCCCATACCGCGTATGCCAACTACAACATCATTCCTTTACTAACTCTTTTCCGAGTTTAAGCAAAGGAAAATAACCGGTATTCTCAACAACGGTCATTTACCATGGATTTTCGTCCATTTCATTTCTGATTTTTAGAACTATAATGTTCATTTTTCTACAAATCATGTTAGCATCATTCATTGCTAACCAATTCATATGTACGATTTCTCCAAATTCATTAGTAGGCATCGGCTTCAAATTTATAGGGAAAAACGGTCCCGTAAATCCTAGGCAGACTACCTTCCAGGTGTTCAATATCTTGAACATATTTGCTACTTACTATAGCCAATTCCAAAATTTCATCCAATATCATTGATGAAATATTCAGACAAGACATCAACGTCACCGATCCCAAGCATAGCTCCTTGGATCAAATATAACATATACGGGGAGTATATTCAAGATAATTATATTTGAGACCATATCAGTCTACTCACGAGCTTTCTCCACAGTCTGCCGGAATGCTCAAGGTATCACTGGTCCTTTTCGACCATTCGTTTCTTCTTTCTTTCCTCCTCGTTCTTTCCTGGGTTCATCACCCGTTACTCCACATTTAGCATGTGAGTATTTCATAGGAAAGTGTTTTATAGCTCCGCGCTAGACACACTTCTGATCCATCCAAACAAGCTCGAGCAATCTGCTCCTATTTTTTGCAATTTCAGCATGTCAACGGTAGAGTCTCAACTCTATAATTTTTCTAAGTGCTTTTCCTGCACTTCTTGCATCGCATTGCCTTTTTCATTTTGGTCCCTTCCCTTTAAGGTTGGACCTAAATCGTGGTAACTTCTCCTGAAGCGTCCACTAACATTTTTCTGCTTTTCTTGTAGTCTCAGCTACTTTTCTTTCACCTTGACTATCAGTCAGGGTGAGCACCCAATTTCTTTTTTTGACCACAGCAACTACTATTGCTTGTCAGGTGGATTTTCTGCTACTTGTCTCGTTGCCCCTCGTTCTATGGAGCCTTGAGAAAGGGCTGGTTCGCCTCTTAAAGCTGCACGCCCTAAATTCCTCCAAATACGATTCGCTGCTCATACTTCTTATACGTTAGAAGTCAGTAACGGTTAGGTTATATATGTATAATAACAACTATATACACCTAACGGTACATCGTGTCTACTGTCACAAGGTTTAAGTCCAGGAATCTACTCTTTAGACACCTAGGTCACTTAAACCACGGCTCTGATACCAACTTGTAACACCCGGCTTTTAAAACAAAACACCCCTGAAAATTTTTCATTTTTA
This sequence comes from Cichorium intybus, assembly GCA_023525715.1. Lineage (NCBI taxonomy): Eukaryota > Viridiplantae > Streptophyta > Magnoliopsida > Asterales > Asteraceae > Cichorium > Cichorium intybus. The sequence goes on from CM042010.1 coordinate 130,111,134, forward strand.
ACAAAGGTTTCAGTACTTAAAACCATAAACAAAGGGGTATATTTTAATAAAAACGGGTACAAGCGTATCAAGGAGTAGACAAATTTAGTAACCTCCATATAAGCCGGGCTGCTACTGACAGCATCTATCGTTTCTGTCCCATGTTTCTTAGTCACAATGGACTGCATCATATGTCATGGCTATATCAGCCACATCATGTCATTTTCCATATATAAATCATAGCCCGAAGGCCGCACCAGAATATCATACAATACAAAATCAAATATGGCTCACGGGTTGGCCCGCTGTTGCCTTGGCTCACGGGTTAGCCCGCTGTTGCCTAGACTCACGGCTTATCCGGTCTTGTCTATATAAGTTTGACTCATCAAAATAAACTATGGCTCACGGGTTAGCCCGCTGTTGCCTAGACTCACGGCTTATCCGGTCTTGTCTATATAAGTTTAGATAGATATATTGACTCACAGCTCCGTTCTTGTCTATAACAGACTCACAGCTTATCTGGTCTTGTCATATCATAGTGTATATATATATATATATATATGTATTGACTCACAGCTCCGTTCTTGTCATCGCAATGACTCACGGTTTATCTGGTCTTGTCTTTTACATATATTTTTACACTTGTCGTTTTCGTCCCTCGAAGCTGTTTCAACCTGTAACAATTCAATCATCATATATCACATATGATATCAGTGAGATTACTCACCTGAATGCTAGCTGTATTTAAATCACGGTTGTTTCTTGCCTTTGCGTGCACCACAACCATTTTGTCCCATACATATATATTCATTTATATACCAAATGATAATAGGTTAATAAGCATCTAAATTGACTCTAATACGTAAGAGTCCAATATTATGCAACTATAAACAATGCCTAGATGATAAACTTTACATTTATTATCTTTATGTGAATTTTACTATTCACCGAGGCATTCGAATCGATCTACAGTGCCCCCGAGGGGTCGAAAACTCAATATAAAAATTTTCCCAAATTTTTCAAACCATAACGAGCCTACGGTTCAAGTTTGAGCTAAATCGGACAAGCCAAACAAAAGTTAGCGTTTTTGATCCCCTGCCTGGCCCCTGCCTGGAGGCGCACTGCGCCTAGGACAGGGCGCACTGCGCCTGGGCGCACCCCGCCTGGCTCCTGGGCGCACTGCGCCTGGCGCCAGTGCAGGTCTCCTGGCCAGTCGCGATTTGTGCACTGTAGCACGCAGTTTTGGCCCATTAAGTCCTTAATCCAGTCCTTAATCGTTTGGGGTTTGCTTCTAGTCTAAAACCTTATATTAAAACAAGGTTTTCAACCATTCAAAACAACTAAATCAATCAAAATAAAGAATTAGGGTTCTTAGTTCCAAAACCCCAAAATTTCAAATTCATCACAAATAGCAATCTACTTCCATTTTCTTGAATTAAGTCCTTTTAGCATGACTTAATGGAAGCATTAAACCATTTAAACTACATAATCATAACTGAAATTTACAAATTTCAGTTTCTATAAAACCAAATCAAGAACACTTCAAGAACTTGGTTAAAATCAAGTTTACTTACCTTGTTTAACATAGGAATCACCAATTCCAAGCTATGATTCCAATTCCTTACTTCAATTCCATGATTTCCTGCAGAAATCGCATCTTCCTTGCTCTTCCCGTTGCTGCACAAATGGCTAGTCAAAGAGAGAGTCAACTCTCTTATTTATACATCCAGTTTTTACATTTTTAGTCCTAAAGTTCATTTTCTTAAACTTTGACCACAACAATCAAGTTTTATGACAATAAAACTTTCATTTCTTACATTTTTGCCACAACCAACAACATTTTTACAGAATTGGTCTTTCACATGGTCAAATGACCAAATTACCCTTTCGTGGTAAAATGACCAAAAATCAGTTTTTATAACATTTTAAGTCCAAAACTCAAAATATTATTTTAAACTAAATTCTTTTCTGTCAAAAAGACCAAATTACCCTTTCAAGGTAAAATGACCTTTTTACCCCTTTTTATTATATTTACATAAAAAGAGTGTCTTGGCGTTACACTCTTGGTTTCAGTCCTCTCCTGCAAAGATGAAGATTCCGATGAAGCTTGAATTATCAGAATCCCCAATATCAACAAAGAAGGCACAGATGTATCATAATCATTTCAACCATCCGGAAAATAATACCTCGCACGAGTGAGCGTATTTGGAAAAAGGATTTGAGACTCGAAAATTGAAACCCAATACATAGTACGAATCATAATTAAAACATCTTGATACCATATTATATTGAAGCAATTTCAACCTCTGGTGAGTCATCTCTCTTATCTGATTTTTTGAAAAACCAAAACCCTACATGGAGAAGGAGAAAAGCAAAAGGGAAAAAGAGAGAAGCAGGAGATTCCAAACCTGACGAAGCAAAGGTCGGAGAAATCATGACGAAGCAAAGGTCGGAGAAATCAGAGGCGTCACAAAGGTTTTGGACCTTAAATCCTCGATTCTTCTTCTACCGACACTATAGCGTCTTTCCATGAGCATGACGCGAAATCCAGGTTGAAGCGTAGTGAAGAACCGAACACGAAATCAGAGGAGATAGAGAGCAGTCGGTGGGTAAGGGGGCAGTCGGTGGAGGTGGAGACGATGGAAGCTTCCGGATATAAAACCCTCAGGACCCAAATAAGGATCCGACCCGACACACGACCCGCGTGTCACAAAACAAAAAAAACGTACACCACATTGGAGAAAATTACGGTAATTGATTAATAGAGTAATAAACAAAGGTCATGATAACAAAAACACATGTAACTATGTGACCATTTGTCCTTGTGGTTTGTTTTTTACTTTGTTGTTCAAATGTTTGAAACGGTATTGCATTACAAAGTGTATGGATTTGTTCAAACATCGCATTATTTTCTTATTCTATTATATGAAACGACATTGCATTACAAAATGTAGGATATTTTTTCATTGTGCGTGAATTTGTCAAACAATGCATTATTTTCTTAGTTCAAAGTGTGAATTGCATTACAAAGTGTATGCATTTGTTCAAAATGTAAAACTACAATACAAAGTATCATTTTGTGGATCTACATTATACTACATTAAAGTGTCTCAAAATGTTTGAATTTGTCAAAGTGCATTTCATTATACATTGTGCATTACAATTTCCAACATTACACCAACCTCGCTACAACTAAGGTTTTAAGCGTATAAAGTTATAAATGATAAAACAATTAAAAAAAGAAAAAGAAACTAAAAACATAAAATAGAGATTTCACTTTTCGAGGGACTGACTCTATTAGGAAAATATGACAAATTCACATATCCACAACCTTAAAAGTTACTTGAATGTAACCAAAGAAATCAGCAACGCAAAAACCAAATTTGTGATTTTCAATAATAATAATAACAATAATAATACTATAATTAATAATAATAACAAACAAACCACAGTTAAAATTTAAAACCACGTAAGCCTAACATGTACACATGCCATCCATGTGCTAAAAACGTAAATGTGACATATGATAAATGTCATCTTGAAATGGTATTAGAACAACGAAAATTTTGACATATATGATATATGTCATCATGAAATGGAATTAGAAAAATAAACTGCGAGATTACGAGAAACTTATGAAGGACTATAAGAATATTTAGACGTGTTTGACAAAATTAATTGATAGTTTGGAAGTTTAAGTTAGAAATTTGCAGCTGAAAGCCGGTAAATATAACTTTTATTTGTGTACATATATTCGGCAAAAATCATAATCAAACATTTTAAAAAGTTAAAAGCTTCAAAAAAACTACTTGAAGTAACTTTTAAAATTTTTTTTTTAAATAAAAATTAAAAACTTTTAGGGTCGAACGAAGTTTTTCTTTTTAGTTTTTTTCTAAAACTAAAATCCAACAAGACCGAATAGGTGGTAGATCTTTTAAATATTAAACCACCGATCCACCATAGATCTTTTATTGAAATATAATGGAATTAGCCAATACCAATAGAATAGTAGAAAATAATTCAATAAAAACATGTGCACCACTTAACTGTTATGGTAACTTTTTTTAAATATGTTCAATGCTTAATTAAGAACTAAACCGTGATGTAATTAAATATGACCGTCGTTACACGCAGTTGTCAAGTCTAATTCAATCATGCGCTTAAATAAAATTATAATAATTCCAATTTTGATAAAGAAACATTACAAAGGCATATTTTTCAAATTTTCGTACTCAATTAATAATCATATTTTTTTTCCTACAATAATTAATTTGTCTCAATAAAATAACTTATGGCTCATGGCTTCCAAGCAACCCAATAAATAGCCAGATGCCAGTAACATGTCTTTAGGTACATTCAAACCCTCCTTCTTCAACCTTCAACAAATCCCTTTTTTAGTCAACAAAAACCCAATCATTACGTCTGCTTGATTTGCTATTTGCTATTTTATGATCAATCTGAAATGACGCCGGCTTTAGGAGATTACGCCGGCGAACAATTGCAGGAGGCGGCAGAGAAAATCTTGTTCGGAAAGTACGAAGTAGGGAAGCTCCTCGGCTATGGAGCTTTTGCTAAGGTCTACCATGGCTGGGATATTGAGTCGGAAACGAGTGTCGCCATTAAAGCCATCAACAAGCAAAGGATCATAAATGGAGGTTTAACTGGACATGTGAAGCGCGAGATCTCCGCCATGCGACGGCTGCGCCACCCCAACATCGTTCGTCTCCAGGAAGTGCTGGCAAACCAGAAGAAAATCTACTTCGTCTTGGAGTTCGCTAAAGGCGGTGAGCTCTTTTCAAAGGTGGCGAAATCTCGTTTCAGTGAGGATCTCAGCCGTCGGTATTTCCAGCAACTTATATCCGCTATCGGTTACTGCCACTCCCGGGGAGTCTACCACCGTGATCTGAAACCGGAAAATCTTCTCCTAGATGAGCATTGGAACCTCAAAGTCACTGATTTTGGATTATCGGCGGTGACTGATATGGTTCAGTCCGACGGACTCCTCCACACGATGTGTGGTACGCCTGCTTATGTGGCGCCGGAGATTTTGGCTAAGAAAGGTTACGACGGGGCAAAGGTGGATATTTGGTCTTGTGGGATCATCTTATATGTTCTTAACGCCGGGTATCTACCTTTTAACGATCCAAATCTGATGGTGATGTACCGGAAAATTTACAAAGGAGAATTTCGCGTTCCGAAATGGACGTCGCCGGAGCTAAAACGGTTCTTATCGCGTCTACTCGACACGAATCCTCAGACCAGGATCACCGTCGATGAAATCATAAAGGATCCTTGGTTCAGAATCGGTTACAAAGACGCTAGTTTTTCATCCGATCATTTCGAGATGAAAGACGTCGATGACGTTGGCCGGAGCGGCAATTTGAAGAGTTTGAACGCGTTCGACATAATCTCGTTTTCGTCCGGCTATAATCTGTCAGGTTTGTTCGACGAACAAGATTCCGGTGAGATGTTTCTATCGACGGTTGCTCCGGAGGAGATTATCGAGAGAATGGCAGACGCGGCGGAGGAGGAGAGCTTGACGGTGGCTACAAGGAAAAAATGGTGTGTTAAGGTTGATGGAGGGCAGTATGGTAATTTCACGTTGACTTTGGAAGTTAAACGGTTGACGGAGGAGTTAGTGGTGGTGGAAGTTAGGTGGAGGGAATGTGATAGTGAACCGGGTCCAGAAATGTGGAAAGATAGGCTTAGGCCGCAGTTGTGTAGTTTGATTTATCAACCAGACGGTCCGGTTGCCAGTAATGAAAATAACAGTTGAACAGTACATTTATGTGCCGTGTTTATTTTCCTTTTTTACTTCTCTTTATTTTTATTTTTTTATCTTAAATAACACTTACAAAATCAAAATCCACGAATCTCTTCGATACAAGTTTTAACAACGGCAAATTGCAAAAATAATAATAATAATAATAAATTCATTAAGTTTATATAAAATCTAGATTTTGATATTGTGTTTTTTTTTTCCAGTTAAGTCATTAAGTTGTTCAGTTTGTTGCAATTTTGACAATTTAATCTGTCTAACTGATTGTAAGTTGATGTAATATAATGACGTGATAGTTTTTTATGATTTGAAGCTGACATGGCTCTAACATGACTAAAGTTTTTTTTAAAAAGTAACATTCAAAATTACAATTATAACTGATAAAATATTCTTTTTAGTTTTTTAAGGATTCAAATATAATTTTTGAAAGTAAGATGATATATAATGTAATTGTATATATTATATACTTATAATTATAAAAAGAAATTTAAATCATACTTTTAAAAGTTGATTTGAAAATAAGATAATATATGGTGATTGTATATAATATCTACTGATAATTATGTTAAAAGTGTAAAATATATATTTAGTAGAAATGGTAATTATAGCTTATATATGAGTGAATTTGTTAATTGGGTTATTATTTATATTCAAGGTCAAAGAAGTTAAAATAAAATTAACTTTTAGCTAAAATAGAAACAATCATCATGTAACATCAGTACAACGTCATCAAAGACTCACATGTTACCATGTCACGTCAGCTTATAACCGGGATGATCGGTCAAATAGTCAAAATTGCAATAATATATATATATATATATATATATATATATATATATATATATATATATATATATATATATATATATATATATATATATATATATATATATATATATATATATATATTGTCAAAATCAAATTTTAATATAAATTTAGTGATTTTTTTGAAATTTACCCTTTTAACAATTTAAAAGTTATATAATTAGAATGATAATATTTTACATCAAGTAATATATTTAAATTAATAAATTAATTATAATAGGTTTAAAATTAAAAAAAGTTAGCATCAAAAATAAATTTTGATACTTATATATAGCAGAAGTTTTATAAATTCAATAATCTATTACCATGTAGTTTGTATTTTTTTTAAGTTTATTTAATTTGTAAAATTTGATTATTACAATTATATACTTTTTGAATTATCAATATTAATTATCAAAACAAGCAATAGATTTTAAAGTTTATTATTCTATGTTTGATCATATACTTAATTGGTTAAGCTAAGCGTCATCTTGCTTGCTAACCTTTTAGTTCGTCTGATAATAATAATATTATCTTAAAGTGTTAAAATCCTAAGAATTTAATAAGTGCAATCACTTACTTAATCGTAAAAAAAATATTTGTAACTATAAATATTGTTACCACACAATCATAATCATAGAAAATGAGCGAAAACACACTTATTATCTTATAAAAGACGTGACCATCTTAATTTTTTCAAAATATATATATTTATCTTAGTCTAGATCACATTAAATTGATGTTTTAATACATTAAACTTATTTAATATATTAATTGTAATGTTAACTATTCAATTATCAACATAATATACATAACTTATTAGTTTAAATATATTGTTTGTATATTTATTTGTTAATTTAAATAGGGTATTAAATGTAAAACAAATATCCAAAATCATATATAATATTATCATGCGTAACCCATATATAAGACATTGAGATTATTCAATTGTAACCGATGTCTCTTCTTATTATATGGTTCACAATAATTATAATATCTTACGTCTACTAAGTATAAAAATTGTTATTTCATAATTACTAACACGCACATAATTATTTGGACACCATATATTTGTCAAGATTTTAACTATATTATTGCATTATGCGCAACGCGCAGGCATTCACCTAGTATATTATAAAAGAAACATTTTTCCTTCCATCATATTTATTTGAAAACCCTCAGCTTTTCAACTTTCAACATAATATATTTAATTTATTAAGTTAAATATGTTATTATATTTAAATATTATCATATTAATAGTAGACTTTTAAAATTATCAATAAAACATACTTAATTTGTAAATTTAAATATAATATTAAATGTCAAATCTAAATCAAATATCAAGCAAACATTAAAATAAAATTTTTAAAAATAGTTAAAAATATCAAATATTTTAAATATAAAACTTAAGTTGTTATATCGAATTAACTAAAAAGTTTTCAAAAACTAAATTTTATAGTAATTGAAGATTTTTCAATTAACTGGTTTTAAAAACATAAAATTTTAAACTAAATTACATTATCTTACAAACAATTATTGATATTTTAAATAATCATCATATGGTCGAAACAAAAAAAAGATCAAATAAACAATTTGTAAGTTAATTAATCAAAACATTAAAACAAAAATAAATCGAGACCATATTTTGTTTTATTCAAACGTAAGCCGAGAATAAAGGCTATTGAATGATATGATTTTGATATGTTTAAAATAATTATAATATATTAATTTAGTATAATATTATCAATTATATATTTATCGTCTAACATGTATTTTTTTTAAATTTTTAATACATAGTTTTATCTTACGCAACGTGTGGACATTCGATTATATATATATATATATATATATATATATATATATATATATATATATATATATATATATATATATATATATATATATATATATATATATATATATATATATGTGTGTGTGTGTGTGTGTGTGTGTGTGTGGATGAAGAGAGAGAGAGAGAGAGAGAGAGAGAGAGAGAGAGAGAGAGAGAGAGAGAGAGAGAGAGAGAGAGAGAGAGAGAGAGAGAGAGAGAGAGTGTGTGTGTGTGTGTGTGTGTGTGTGTGTGGGTGGGTGGATGGTGAGTGAGTGAGTGAAAAGCAAAGTAACTGATACCATGTGAGATTGGGTAAGCACTGTTGTTTATCAAATACTTTATAACTTACTATTGTACAATATCCAAATTACTCATTTAGTCTTCCAAGAATCTGCTTTAACCACAAACGTGGTAGATGGATACATACATTAATAGTCACATACGTTGCCGTTCCAAAATAAAATAAAATAAAATGTAATCATGTAATGTATGATGTACCAAACTATTTATATATCCAACCAAGAAAAAATAACTGGATCAAATATCAGAGTTGGTGTAGGAAAATGCGAAAATCAACGATAATTTCAAATACATAAATATTTCAAATCCATGTTCTTGTAAGCCAATCAGTGTTTTGCAAGACAATTTATAATTTTACCAAAAAAATATTTCAAATCCATGTTCTTCTGTTCTTACCATTTGATAATTAAAGAAATTCTAAATTGATATTCTTATAAGTGTTTGCGCATAGGATGTCTTTGGTTTTCACCATTTGATAATTAAAGAAATTCTAAATTATGTGAGGTTGGACCGTTGGAGATGCAACAAGGCCCACTTCCCATGTTCCTTTTGGCAGTGCATATGATGTTGCAAAAGACCTAAAATATTTATGGTGAGTTGTACGCCTCAATCATGTGCATAAAAAACTTAGGCCAGTTATTGTATAATATTATGTAAATATGACACTATAACTTTTCAACATCAAATCTCTTCACTAATCTAATAATATAACTGAAAAATATCACATATCATATAACTTATCTTAAATATTTGTCTTAGTAAAATAAGTACATTTATAATTATACTATGGTATTAAATCATTTTTAGAACATCAAAATTTTCATTAAACTAACAATAAGCTAAACAAAACTAACTGTTACAATAAAAAAAAATAGTATTATCGAGATCTTGAAGCCAACCAACTCAACTAAGTTTGATATTCCTACTACTATTGTAAACCCATGAAAATATCCGAGTAACAATTTTATCAAACAAATCAGCTTGGTTACGTTTATTCCTACCAAACAAAATGGAGTCCCTTAAAAAATATTTATGAATACACAACCATATAGATTGAAAAGCATCTTCTAGGAACTCTTTTTACACATTCGGCATACGAATAGAAGAGAATCAACAAAGCCACTCATTAAAAAAAACTTATCATCGTCATAGACAAACATATTATCTCTTTAACTGAATTGAAACTGCTCCAGCAACATGACAATCAAAAAAGAGATGATTTACCGACTCCAGTCCCACATCACAAGTCGGTCAAGTAACCATAGGAATGTACAAACCTCTTTAACTGAGTTGTATGCCTCAATTGTGTGCATCAAAAACTTAGATGTTGTTTCTTTTTAACTTAATACACTTAATGTATAAAAACATAATGGGTTCAACTATATACACTTGTTTCTTTTTTACTTAATGTTAACAAAATATTTTAGTTGATTAAGTTAGGAAATGAGGTCCTTAACATTAAGTGACGATTCCATATTTACTTTTTCATAATTACCCTCATCTTCTCATAAATCAAAAAGTTCACCTTTCTCCCAATATACAAATATTTCTTATTTATGTTTTCAAAATTTAGTATAAAAAAACATATGCATGGATTTGAATAAATGTTATTCTTTTCTTAAATTATGGTAATCATTGTATTTATTTATCACATATTCGTAAAATATTTTCTTAAGACTAACCACACTTTAAAATTTTTGATTTTTTATTTAAATATATTTTCAAATAATATGTAATTTAAGTTACTAATCATATTGCTTTTTATGTTATCTAAAATTTTAAATTTCTTAAATGTGATCATGTATAGTTTTAAATTATAATAATTAATAAATAAATGGTAATTTGTTATTTGTTAATTCATGTATAAGGGTAAAATAGTCATTTATTAAGATTCAAACAATGTATTCAGTCCAAAAAATCAACAGCATTGATATGAACAACACGTTATCAATTCAGAACTTAATAAAGAAAGAAAAACATAGTCCTACAATTTAAATAATATTATGTAAGTATGGCATTATAATTTTTCAACAATAAATGTTAGTATTTGAATTTTTTATACTTTTCATATCTTTTGATACCTGTTGGACATCCCTCGCACTCATTTAAACACTTTTGCAGTCTATTAACGTTTGCATGCTTAGAGCATCTACAATAGGTGTTTTTTCAATAGCTTTTTCAACTCAAAAAGCTTTGAAAAATATAAAAGCTATAGTGAAAGCTTTTTAAATACAAAACTTTTTAGATTAACTTGTTAATTAGCAAACTCTTGTCATGAGTTTTTTCATTTATTATGTAGGGCTCATAGCTTTTTAACCAATTGCAAATAGCCGACATAAACATGTAAGTGACTCTATGAGTAATAATATTTGCCGGTTCAAAAAAAAAATAACAATCATATTGAAAATATAAATATGATTGTTTTTTTGTGGCTGACCTCTAAATGTAATAATTTTTGTGAATAGCACGAAGGAATTTAAGCGTAGTCTTATTATGTGGGAAAATATAATACACCTGTGGTAAATCCTATATCATATATGTTTCTCCATGGAAAATATAAATACAACATTATCATAAATAAACAATATAACTATATTGTTGTCTAAAAATAAGCATTAAAATACATTACTGATATCAAAAGGAAAATTAAAACTTTACTACTTCCTACATTTGCCCAAGACTTATAATTTCGATTTGTCTGCTTATGTCTTTTTCATCAAATACCACAAGATAGACACTAATGCAATTAATTGTATAATGGTAGGAAATATCCTTTAAAAGATGGAAACATGTGGGTATTAATCATTTGCATGCGATATGTTATTCATTTGATATGCGACTCAGATCAGGTTCTGCTTCTAAATAGAATACAAACATAAAGGGGACTTCGGAGAAATTAATGTCCTTCATGTGTGATGTTTCGGGTGATATGCCAATTTGATTATTTCAATACCTTCAATAATTTCAATCATCTTATCAAGAATATTATCCCCTCTCTCACTCTCTCTCACACACACAAATACATACACACACAATATATATATATATATATATATATATATATATATATATATATATATATATATATATATATATATATATATATATATATATATATATATATATATATATATATATATATATATATATATATATATATATATATATATATATATATAAGGTTATTAACCCGTGTACTACACAGGTTGAAAAACAAAGTAGCAACATAAACAACAAAATACAAATATATGTGTAAGTATTGACTAATAAATTAGAAAGAGTTGAATATCTCTTATATTATTTAAGTATATAAATAAACTCTTACATACATGATTTTAGGGTGTAAGAGTTCAAAGGGTTGGATATCTCTTGTTACATGCGTTTCATGTTGAAAAAAATATTATGGTGTCAAATAAGTTTTATACACCAAAAGAAATCAACATAGAAAAATTAAAACAGATGGCCCTCAAAAGGACGTGCAGTTTTGTTTTTTTTTTTTTTGGAACCGGCAACCAAGAACTGAGAATGGCAATACACATACCCTCCTTCAAGAATCGACTACATTGGGTATGTGTAAAAAATGATGAACATATAATGGGGTATGTTTTTGTGTGCGTATCTCCCATTCAAATAACTCAAAGGATATCAGTTTAAAAAATCAATCAGTACGTAGTTGTTTTTTTCTCCATTTAAACCCCATGAAAATATCCTTTGAATTGTCCAATTTGGGGTTGATCGAATTCCCAAAAAAAAAAAAAGCAGTGGATTAGATCTTCAAGCCATTCTAAATTCAGGTGTATGTCTAATTGAAATCATCCTTCTCTAGCAGCCCCAAAAATAAACTTCCATCATTTTCTCCCTTTTCTAATGTGAATGATTGAATTTCCTACATAGATACATCTATCTATCTATTCTATATTATAATTGAGGTCATTTAAACTCATGTGGTTAGAGAAAAATTGTTATCTCAAACCATATCAATTTTGAAACCTAAATGACATTTTACATTCTTTAATTAATCTTTATTTATATCTATATCTATATCTATATCTATATCTATCTATATCTATATCTATATCTATATCTATATCTATATCTATATCTATATTTATCTATATCTATATCTATATCTATATAAATCTTATAATTGAGGCCATTGAAATGATGTGGTTCAAGATAGCTCAAATACTAGCATCACATTCATTTGAAACTCCCACTACAACTCAAGAGCTTTAAAATTTATGTGTACTTACTACTTACAACTTAAGAGTTTTTAACTTATGGTTATTAATTAGTAATGACTTTTTATTTTCCTCATTTATACACATTGTAACTTATATTAATAGTATATAAGCAACTTTTGCTCATAAAAAGATACATGTCATTTGAAGAGATTTGTGATTCAAATATGAATGGCTGAAAAAGTTAGTTTGCGGCATCAACGGTTATTGCAACATATCGTGTTTCTAAATCTAAAATGTATGTTGATTTCCGTATATTCTCTTTATATGATTTGTAAGTATTTAATAAGTTTGAAAAAGTTAGTTTCCGACATCGATCAATGATTATTGCAACACGCATTGTTTATATACATAAAATGTATGTTGATTTCTGTATATTCTCTTTGTACAATTTGTAAGTGTTTAGGAAGTTTTATAATACGAATGTTAAAATAGATGTTTTAGTATTTTTATGGTATTAAAATTATTTTAATGTTAGATAAATGTTATTATTATACACAATACAATAAGGTTTTTTTCATCTTCATATGAAATTTTTTATTTTCAAGATTGAAATAATGATGGATTCTATTTCTTATTAGTTTGATAATCAATATGATGAAAGATGTATTATCTCTATTTCATCTCTCTTGATTCTTAATATGATTGAGTTAAATATTTAAGTTTTTGAAATACTGCAATGTATTGATTTATTTGAATGAAGAATAATGTTATTATCAATAGATTATCTATTGACTTGATTTGCCAACATGTTGGTCAAATAATTATTAGCTTTGTTTGATCGTTCTTGAGTTATGAATTTATTTGTTTTCATTATGATCATTGTTACATTTTTAACATTAATATTATATTTATTTCTTATAATGTTTTATTGATGTTTTTAGATTGAATGATATAGCATGGTTAAGATTGTTGAGCAAAAAAAACTACTAATTTAAAACATAGTATTAATATAATAGAAAAACTACTAATCTAAAACTTAAGAAAAATATAATAGAAAAATAATAAAACTTTATAAAATATGATATAAATATAATTAGTTATTTTATGCACCGAATTCATTATAAAATGTTATCTAAAATAAATGATCAAAATCATCTATCATCTATCATCATCATCGTTATCATTATCATTACCATAACTATCATTATATCATTATCTTATCATTATCAGTATCATCATTATAAATCATATAATAGATGTATTTAAATGTATAAATCATATAATAGAGGTATTTAAATGTATATGGTTGGAGATATGAATCATACTTGCACTATATTCATTTGAAACTTACAAAACTCTTCAACTTTCCACTAATTAATTACAATCATTCAAGAGTTTTTGGCTTCCATAATAATAATATTAAGTAGTCTATTTAAGATGTTATAATTTATGGGTATCAAATGATGATAGTTGAATAGGTTTTAAGTTTTATAAATTAATCAATTAAGCACTCCATGAAATGTTTTTAACTAAAATATATTATATTGATTATTTTTTTTTTTGACTTTTAAGTAGTATATAGAAATAAAAGCATATGGTTTGATAAAAATAATTATCTCTTATATATTAATTTCAAAAGTTTTATTTAATTAAATTAATTATATTTGATTAAATCGTTATCTCTCTTTATTTTTATATTTATCTTTAAAATCTTTATAATTATTATAATAAATATCTTACAATTCAACGTGGTTCAGGATATGTCATCTATCTTGAACCATGTTCTTTTGAAACTACTAAACTCTTCAACTTAGTCTAATTAATGGTTAGTAATTTATATTGGTTAATCATAAATAAAAACCTTTCAATTCTCAACTAATTAATTACTACAACTTAAGAGTTTTTCTAACTTATGATATTTATCCGGTGATTATGGTTAATATAGATGTATATATAGTTTATTGAGATAAATTAATTTGCTTGGCTTAAAGAATGAGATGAAGGAAAATAAGACTTGAAACGTATTTATATATTTTGCTAACATCCCTTGAGATTTCGTGCTTTAGTTTCATTATTTACTAACTTATCTCAATATTTTTTTCTAGGTATTTATGTGTTCATCGGATGAAAAAGAGAAATATAGAGAACTTTTTTTTCCATGGTGTTATATGTATATCAAATTCATAAAAGTTCATACTACGATACTATTCAGTAGACAAAAGTGATTCTTTTTTCCTTAATTATCAATTAGAGTTAGTTATGTTTAAAGAAAGTCTTTAAGTTTGATTTTGTGAAATTATTTATAAGTCAAAGTATATTGTTAGTTTTTATAATAGATAGGGTAAACAATGAAATGTAATGTTTCGAATGTAACTAAATAATAAAATCTGTAAAAGTTCTTATCCATTACCTTTAATGAAACTCATGAAGAAAAATTGGCATAATAATACATTTTTTTCTCAATGGTAACATTTGTAATATTATTACTATGTTTATTTCTATTTTATTTTAGATGTTGAGCTAATTCATGTTATGACATTTTCTTATGTTTTAATTACACTATACATATATAATACAAAATTACTATTGTATGTTTTATTGATGTTGGTTAAATTAACATGTTGATAACACTATAATTATATTAAATATATGATTATGATATTGTGTTTGAGTTTTGTGATGAAAATTTTATAATTGATACATGATATATATTGTAATGACATATTTATAATTAAACCTATGCATTTTCATTAGATCTTATGTTTTCAGATTCTTATATGATATGCCAATATCTTTTACCAAATATATTTTATTCCTGCGCAACGCGCGGGGATACGCCTAGTAAATCTTATAATAGAGGACATCCAAATGATTGTGGTTCAAGATAGGCCAATATCTTGAATTATATACATTGAAACTTACAAGGCTTTTCAACTTTCAAGTAATTAAACACATATAACTCAAGAGTTTTCTAACCTATGATACTTAATTGTTACTTATTACACATAATTAATATAAGAGTTATATATAATTAACATATAAATTATATTCTAGCTTAGAGAATAAGATGGAAGAAAAGTTGATTTAAGAACACACACATTTTGAAGTTGCATATGCTTATATTGTATTACGAATGAGAAACATGAAGAAACTAAAACAAATCACAAGTCGCAAGGCAAGAGAAAAATGACATGGTTGAGAACACTTACTTGAATGTATATATTGTATTAGGTAAAAGAAACATGAAGAAGCTAAAGCATATTGGTTCTACCCCAACATAACGGTAGAAAGATATATAATACATTTAGTATCATTGATTATTCATTGTAATTAGTGACTTTCAATTATTCGAGAGTCTATAATTGATTCACAATCCAACTAAAATGCTTTTAATGGTGAACCCCCTCCCCACATGCCCAATCCAACTAAAATTCATTCTTAGTGATACTAAAAACATGATTATGGAACATGAAATATAACAAACACACCTGAAATGAACCCAACACCAAACTAAGCCCCAAGTTATTGGCTAACACAATGCATAGAAATTTAACTCCATGAAGATAATAGTCTCTTTTACAGTTTAGATCCATAACAAACTTAGAATAAAACATACATCAAAAAGCATGCTTTTAGACACGTATATGAAAGAGATATTACCCCTCCCCCCCATAAGAACTACACCAAACTCATGATTCTTAGATATGAGAAATCCCTTGCCCTATCCATCCCACCCATTTTTACTGTGAACTAGAGGAAACTAGAGAAAATTTAAGAGATGGGATTACAACACCATTTAGGACACCTTAAAGATACTCCTTATTTTTGTGTGAGTTTATCCGTAATTGTGATAATTATTGTACTTCATTTGCCAGTTTTCAATGAGATTTGAGGTCATGTTTACGGGCCTTGAGATTTTAGAAACTCCGCATGATCCAAATGAAAACCATCATAACTGCTTTGTGTGCTTTTACTAATTTTTTCATTTCATGTAATTAAGCTCTTGCAAGCTAAAATTTCTTTCATGTTTAAACAATAATTCAGTAAGAGGGTCCATCAGTTATTGATTTTATTCAAAACTTTAACCATGACTAGACATTTATTGAATATTTTATCTTCATTTAACATTTCCTTTACAAAAGCAACATAAATAGGAGGCGCCAATGTTTAATTTTTGGTAGATTGGCCATGGTTATTGTCTAGGTTAGTTTGTTTGATATACCCAAAAAGACAATTACATACAAAATAGGTTCGTTAAGTGAGGAAGTGATACTTTATTGACGTGCTTCCCTTGGGAAGAGACAAAGTAAAACCTTGTTTTGTCAATATTCCATCACCATTTATCTACAATATTATCCAAACTAATTTGCTTCACGTTCTTTGGTTAATTTTACCAAGTCCCTTAGAGTTGGACCATTAGAAATGGGTATTAGCCAACACCATGATTCTATAGTAGAAACAACATTGAACTATATCATATTGATAACTTTACAGTCTAGGGTAATTTCTAAATAAAATAAACGAGGGTGTATTATGGAAAATGTTTCATCTTTAGGCTTATGATTCAATCTATAATTTAACATGTGTATTGGTATCGATCGATCTAGAAAAGAAGATATTAAAGGCTATATTAGATTTGGAAAGGACTTGTGGTAAACTTGCAATGCCACCCCATCAAACCCCACACAATTTCTTGAAGCCCTTAACATGCCCATATATTGACTTAATCACCTCCATACATGTTGTTTTAATCTAATCAAACATGTCACCACCATTTCACTTAGAATGATAACATTGTGCTTTCAAGCTATTAATACCAAGACCACCTTATTCTTTACCAACTAGTATTTTCCTATGCAATCCATGACATTTTCTATTTGTCCATGCTCCCCCCACTTCCAAAAAAATTATTTCTAATATTTTTTCAGATAATTGATTGCTTTTTTAGGGCATTATAAAAGGAGAAGAAATACAAAAAATGACAATGAAATATTTGCCCAAGGTGTAGAGGCCTTCAAATTAGGGCGTTGAAGATTTCCATTTGGATAACTTTGATCAAAATTTCTCTTTAATCGGGTTCCAATAGACAGTCATTGACATTGAAACCCCAACAGGTCAATCTGCCAACACAAAAGGTAGTTTACCGATGGAATAACTTGGGATAGTAATTTGATTTCTAGATTTAGAGATTCAAATCCATATATTTTAATCCTTTCCGATTAACTTTCAAGCCCAAAGACAGCTCAGCCATCTCAAGATTCCAATCTAATTACAAGAATTTACAAAAGAGCACCTTGTAAGGATATTGCATAATCATCATATTCGAGGTGTGTGATTTCTGGATTGTTAGTTGGAAGTTAGACGACCTTAAAGATATTATTCACTTGGTTTCTTTCACGGAAATATTCAACTTAGATGCAACAATGTTAAAGGGAAAGTGGGAAAAGCGTCACATTGTCTACACCTTTTTCCATGGGGAATTTCATTGTGGGAGATCCCTCTATATGGATCAATGTTCAAGTGGAGTAAAGACACCCATGGATCCAATAATGGAATTTAGTCAAAAATCTATTTAAGCAAGAACGAAACCAAGATATTCCCAACTCAAATTGTCAAACGCTTTTTTGAAGTCAAATTTAGACATGATGACCTTTTGTTTATTCTTTTTTGAGCCAAGCAATAAATTCATTCACGATAAGTTGTACGTCAAGAATGTTTTGATCCTTTATATAGGCGATTTGCATCGTACTAACCACCGATTTGATCAGTTTTTAAGTATTTTGGCTAACAATTTAAGCATACTTTTGTAGATGCAACTAATGAGGCCTATGAGCGATAATCACTAAGTGAGATTAGATCGCGGATATTTGAAACAAGTGTGAGAAATGATCAATTTCAAAAACTTTTTATAGACACCGTTTTGACCATGAAGTATAAATCCCCTTCACTCATTTCCTAATGCCTTTTAAAAAAAATCAAATGAGAATCCATCTGGTCTAAGTGCTTATTTTCAACCACAACCCCATAGTGTAGTTTTGAATTCAGCTAGTGTGAAGGGTTCCTCAAGAAGGCCGTGACGATAAAGTGAAAGTTTCAAGAATTTGGAACTCGAAAATATCGACACGAGTTTGATAGGGTCAGCGAATTTCTCCATAACATATTCCACAACAGACTGTTTTATTTTTTATGTGTCTAAAATCCAAAAACAATTAACTTTAAGCATGTTGGTCCTTTGTAGTTTCAAATTTTTATTCGTGAAAGAAAGTTGAGTTTTCATCACCCCTCATATACCTATTTAATCCTCGACTTTTTCCTGAGGTAATGTATGTGGCTTTTCTCTATTTCTATTATCTTTTTTGTGCTTTCTATCTACTTTTGAAACGCCCCCAAAATCCAAAGTAAAATTTTCGTTATTAAAACGGGTCAAGTACATGAAATAGTTTATAAAATAAAAGCCATCTAATTAACACTTTGTATTTAAAACATACAATCGTATTTATCAAAACATTTTCAAACATTATCCAACGGAAGACTTAAATACCAAAACTTCAGATGCAGTACAGTCGCGCCGTGCTCCAAGCTCAAGCCAGCAAATACCTGAAAACAGTTAGGGTGAAAAAAGCAATCATAATGCTTAGTGAGTTCCCCAAAATACCACACAGTTCATCACATAATACACAATCACAAAAGGTCTACGAGCTTGCCCCGAACTACCTGGCTCTCGGGCTTGCCCCGATCCGCCTCGGCTAGGAACTCACGAGCTTGACCCGTCCCATTTGTCACCGAATCAACTCATCCTTTGAACTCTTGAGCTTGCCTCGATCCGTCCGATTATCAACCCATCCTTTGACTCTCGGGTTGCCCTAATCCGTCGATCAATCAAGTAAAGCATAACAAACACATTACTACACATAGTAATTCAGCTAACTACACATGTAACTTCACCCATAGTATAGTGAGAAGACTCACCTGATCCGCGACCTCAAGCTTGACAGCACTCCATGCGAGTGCCCTCAAATCCCAACAATACGAACTTCCTAGCAAGGATAAACTTCACTTAGAACTTGCTAAACCCTTAACAGGATAAACCGCTAAGACCGGTATTCCAAACCCTCAAGTTTGACAAAAAGTCAAACTGGTCAAAAAGTCAACGGTCAAAGGTCAAAGTCAAAGTCAACGGTCAACAGGCAGTTAGCGCCGATATCTTCCCTAGATAGCGTCACTAACTACGAACATTCACAAGACGCATCGCGAACCAAAGCTAAGTTAGCGTCGCTAACACAGAGTTAGCGCCGCTAACTCCTCTGTTCAGCCCAAATCTTCCAAAAGCTCTTTATTATTTAAGTTAAGGTCTACAACCATCCAGGGGCCTCCCAAACAGCCTCCAAAGACATAAAAATGCAAACTTTTATTGTTCAATCATAGCCATGCAAGCTCATGAACAACATACAAGCTCAAAATAACCATAACCAAGCTTAACACAACCCAAAACAAAGATTCTCAAGGCTAGGCTGAGATTTTACTAGGATTCAGAAGCTAATAGAAGGAATTATACATCCCCTACCCCCCCCCCCCCCCCGCAATCCCTTCCCCTTCAATGAATGAAACCATCATTGCCAAAAAGTCACTAAAATACTTCATAAACCCAATCTAACCAACAAAACTTGAATAAACAAGAGATAAGGACACTTACAAAGGTCCAGAGCTTGAAGATAAACTAATTCTCTTCAATAACACCCTTCTCAAACACCTCCTATCCTTCCTCTTGCTTCCAAAACCTTCAAATCTTTAAGGATGAACCAAAAACACCCAAAATGGCTAGAGAGAGAGAGATTTTGACGACCTTAGGGGCTGAGAAATCATAAATGACGGCTGCCCTAGGGTTTCCCACCCTTAACTATGACCCAAACTTCAAAATCTAAGGTTTTGGCCCATAATCAGCAGTTAGCGTCGCTAATTCTTCAGTTAGCGCAAACCCACCACCACCAGACCATTAGCGATGCTAATGGACCTCATTAGCGATGCTAATGAGCTTCTTCCCGAAATCTCCAAAAACTTAATTCCTTTAAACTTGAAACTTGGACTTTCCGGGATTAGGGTCTTACAACTTTGTACTACTCATTCTTGTATGACTGTACTTTCAGCCTGAATATCAATAGGACCAATCTTCCTTTTGAGTTCCTCTAGCTCTTTGTTGATTTCCTTAGAAAACTTTCTTCTCCGGGGTTTGATGAAATACTTTAACTCTTTTAAGTCTATTTTCCACAAATAATAGGGGTAATTAGAAGAACTAGTTATCAAGTGTATTTAGATTACACTAACATTCTTTCATCACAACCTCAACTGTAGAATCGAGCAACCATGAGTTAAAAAATCAAAAAGGGTAAGGCCTGAAATCTAAATTATGGGATGATAAGATGATTAGAAAATGGTCTAAATGTAGTCGGTGTAGAGTTATGTCGTTTAATAAAGTTCAAAGTGATAGAACTTTGTGGGAGATTGAAATATGTTAAGTTTGTTGTGTTTATTACCATTAGATTACATCCACATAAAATTCCTCCGTTATTTTAGTTTTAGATAAACAACCTTGAAAATGATTTTATTGAAGTAATAAGCATTAATCTGAAAGAAATTAGATCATAGGCATTCATCTAATTGTATAACACGATAAAAGGCACTTTAGTTAAACTAAGAATCATTGGGATCAGACTCAATGAGAGATTCAAGATAAGACCACAGATATTTCTTCGAGCAGGCCTTAGTAGAGCATAATTATTAATGAACAAGTTTATTTTGGAGGTTAGAATCTACTTACCTTTAATATATATAAATCTACACCATTAGGTTCTTACAATCAAACTAAAAAAGGTAGGGTCCCAGATAGATGCAGTACATCTGGATTTACCTATGGGGTCAACGACTTCACTTTGAGAATTTTAGACCCCCAATGATTTTGATCAAAACACCCCTTTACTTGAGCTGACTTTGTTTCTTCGATTCCCCAATGCTCTTTGATCGGGATACTATTACCTAGGTTCCTAAACTTGGAATGGATGGCGGAGCGTAGGTGGCAAGCAGTTATATGTATATGGTGCTTTACTCGTAGACCCTTCTCCATTATGTAGCTTTATTCCTTTTATCCAATTTCTTTTGACCCAACACCCAATCTTACAAACATTTACTGATAAAATAATCATTGTTATGTTATGGTAACACTGGGCCTCTTAATGAGCTTCTTGAAGTGACCTCCCTGCCAATGGCCTGTAACCCAACATTTTCACCAATCTTAATTCTCCTTGAACTTTTAATGTAGGTGCTGT
This sequence comes from Cichorium intybus, assembly GCA_023525715.1. NCBI lineage: Eukaryota > Viridiplantae > Streptophyta > Magnoliopsida > Asterales > Asteraceae > Cichorium > Cichorium intybus. The sequence goes on from CM042010.1 coordinate 130,133,331, forward strand.
GTGGAATTATATTTTCCTAGGGAGTGGATGTTTGTATGAGCAATATGCGAAGGTTAAGAGTTTGTGTCACTGTTATGCTACAAATGTTTTGATTTAGGGATGTAATTTGAAAATACGAAAATACAAGGAAGGAATTTTGTAATGATGATTAAGGCAAGAAGATATCCACTCACGAGGATTATAGATATATTCGCATTTATTGGACTCCCCATTAAGGTCCAATGAGTTTAGAGGCTTATGAGGGAAATTAGGAGAGATTTTAAAATTTGGGCCCAATATTATTAGGCTCGAGATTGTCTTCGTATACTATATTTTGTGTATCGATGTGGCTTGAGATCGTAGAGGCTTGTTTGCCTCAAGGTTTGAAATTGTCAAATTAGGTATCTGATTATTAATAATGGCAATCATCTAATTGGAAATCTTAGTTTTTTTATGTCTCTTAATCTCCCGATGCAATAATTGTTGGTATGTGACTCTTCATAGTTCATTCCATCGTTCTGACAGTCACTTACTTGTGACGATTACGGTGAACGTTCGCTTCTATCACACCAACCAAGAAATTATCTTCCATTAGACCAACTAGAGAATTCCCCATCTGAGTTTCCTTCCCCATCGTTTTTTCGTAGTCAGCATAGTATGTTTGTTGTTCAAATTTAAGCTAAAGTTATTAATTTCATTGCATGCCATGACTCAACTTAATCCAGTGGTTTAAAAAAAAAATCCTCCATGTCATTAATAATATATGTTATATCATCCTATAAATCTTCTTAGCAACGTAAACATCTATATTTCTTTCACGGATCTTGAAGGTCGTCCAAAATGCTTCCTTGTCCCGATCACTAGAAAAATTTTAAAAGTAGAATGTGACCGCCTTACCATTGATCGAATGATCGTTACATGAGTTCTGCTTCTACAGTGCCATTCGTCACCGGCCTCTTTCTCCATATAGTATAAATTGTTTTGCAATGTAATAATATGAAGCTGGACTATGTTTAGTTAACCATGAAGAGGCAATGGTTTTTCCTTGAGTGTATTTTATCTCTTATAAATATGCGTATTTCATTATATACTGTAGAAACATAAGAAGTTCTTCTTTAATATTCATAAGACCAAGAGGTGGGTCTTTCCATACTCCCCATACTTTGTGACTACCAGCTAAACCACATGTTATTTTCCCCACCATCCCCTAAATTAGGAAAGCGTCACTCCTCACCACCTCACTTGTTTAGATTATTTTAAGAAATATATTATATGAGAGTTTCAAATATATATATAAACTAGGGTTGGCCCGTCCGCGCGATGCTGCGGAAGCGTAGTATATTGGAAAACGCAGCTCGATAAAAAAACAAATTATGTAAGGAACGAAAAATATAACTTTAAAATATAATAAGGGACCGGAATCGCAAATTACAAAATACCAATAATATAACTTTATAATGAATAGGGATGAAAACAATTAATTCGAAATTAGTTGAGGGGAAAAAACGTAAATATAAAAGTTTGCTATAAGAAGAATCAAAAATGCTATTTCCAAATAGAAGTTTATTTGAATTTTGTAATAAATGCTTTAACAATTATACTATTATCTTGATTTAGTAATTTCTGTTCTGAAAATAATAAATAGAAATGAACAGTAAATTATGTGACACAGACGATTGTTGCAAATTAATATATATATATATATATATATATATATATATATATATATATATATATATATATATATATATATATATATATATATATATATATATATATATATATATATATATAAAATAACATAACAACATTGCATTCTATTTATAAGGAATAAAAAATCATGAGTTTTGACATTATATATATATATATATATATATATATATATATATATATATATATATATATATATATATATATATATATATATATATATATATATATAGAGAGAGAGAGTTAAGATCAAATACAAACAACAATTATTGTGTGAATGTAGAACCAAATGTGGAGCGTCCGATCGAAATGATCAATGGTTTTAGATTCAACGGCTAATTGTATATTTATGACAATTAATTAATCTGATTTTACAATTAAACCTTTATAAAGGGAATTTTAGTCTACTAATAAATATTTCAAATAGGAAATACCCTATTTATCTCCTAATTTTGTGAGATTTATATTTAATATTTATTTATCTTATTATATAGAATTTATAACTGTATTACGTGATGAATAATAACTGAACATAAAAATAATAACTGCACATAAAAAACGCAGATGATCACATAATACATGGTCATTCTTAAAGAATAAAACATCATTTTTGAAAAATACACTGTCATTCTAAAAAAATATATTTCATTCTTGACGTAACACACTACCATTCTCTAAAGAATACACTTCATTCTTGGTGTAACACACAACATTCTCAAACACACTTCATTCTTGGAATTATTCACTACCATTCTTAAAGAATATATATCGTCATTCTTAAAGAATATTATTAATCTTGACTTCAATTAATTCAGTTGCATTTGTCATTCTTAAAGAATGTTTGTCAATCCTGACTTCAATTCGTTCTATCATGTTGCTCATACCAATATGTCTTAATTCCTATGTGACTCCATGCCTTAATGTTCCTATATTCATTAAAAACCGTGGAGAATCTGAATAACTCAAAAGAAGAATAAAAAAGAATATTGAGGGAATCCAACAAACACATGGTATGCAATCCATTTAACGGTTTAACCAAGTGATTATCAGTGCTTCTCGCAATTTGCAATCGGGATTCATACCATGTGAATGATTTGTGAAATCAATCTGCAATCGCGAGAATAAGTTCTGCAATGATTAGGAATCGAAAGTAACTTCGGGATTAGGAATCAAAACTGACTTCGGGAACCCACGTCTAGATTAGAAACCGAAATCAATCCTCCAATGCTTCCCGCAATTTGCAATCGAGATTCATACCACACGACTTCGATTAGGAAGGCTCACCGGGTGACTTCGACTGGGATTCATACCACGTGACTTCGATTGGGATTTTGCAATCGATGTTGGAGCTTTAAACGGCTGGAAATGAACCCGTGTTTTAAACTATTAAGATAAACAAACCTGCAATCGTAATCAAGCTTTAAACGGTTGCACGGAAACGATTTTATTGAAATAGTTGTCAGAGGCGATTGAGGTTGGGCAGACGATTGTGACGGCTAGGAGATATTAGCGGAGATGAAAGCTTGGCCGATCTATGTTTCTCTGATTACAGACAAGAAGGTCGGCTGATGGTTTAAGAAGAGAGATGGAGACGAATTTGATTTGTTAGATTCCATATATATATATATATATATATATATATATATATATATATATATATATATATATATATATATATATATATATATATATATATATATATATATATATATATATATATATATATGTTTTAATTTGGGAAATTTAGTTATTTGATTAATAGATTATATAATTATAAATTATAAATTGATTAATTTGTACTTAGATGATGATTGTTTCACAATTAGTCATATAATTACACAATACTTATAGTTTATATATATATATATATATATATATATATATATATATATATATATATATATATATATATATATATATATATATATATATATATATATATATATATATATATATATATATATATATATATATATATATATATATATATATATATATATATATAAGTAGGTTCCATTGAGAATGAAAATAAGGTTGAGAATAAGAGAATGAATATGGGCCACATATTTTTTCTTGCCGCTCTAGTGCTTTGGCGTCGTCGGAGCGTTAACGCTCTAACGACGAGATATATATTATTACTCACATATGATTTTCACCACCACTTCTGTAACGCCCCAATTTCAAAATTTCTAAAATTCATTTAATATCAAAGTTTCAATAAAACATTTATTCCAAAAGTAAATCTGTTTAACCTATTTATTAAACCAATAGCGGAAACAATTGAAAATCATAACATAATTCATTAACATGAATTTTCTTGTATGCGATGCGCCGCCGTCACGCCTTGCCCTTCCCTTTGTCAATCGATTTACCTGAAATATTATAAAAACAACGGGTAAGCTTAAAGCTTTGTGAGTCCACAAATTACCATACATGCCCACATATTAAACAACCCGTCCTCGAGAACGACCCGACCCTACCCGCCATACAACAGCTACGGGCGTCCATCATACAACAGCTATGGACACGGGAAGGTTCTATCCATCATATAACAGCTATGGGTTCCCGGTTATGGCCCAGCCCATCATACAACAGCTATGGGACAAGGCAATAGTCCAACTCGCCATACAACAGCTACGAGGGGACACGCATCAGTACTGAGCCCAACAACAAATAACCACAGATATAGAGCAAATCATATAACTGTAAATAACACAAAAGATGCCTAAAATGCAACATCATATAGTAAGGTGAGGATACTCACCTGATTCGAAACCGCACAGATATTCTCTAATATCCCCACTTAACTCGTCCACACACCTAAACCCCACACACATACAACATATCAATTACTGACTAGGCTCTTACAGACCTGTCTAAAGGTTAGACTCACTATTTGCCACCAAACCGTGGTCAAAACTAAGTTCCTGGTCAAACAGTCGCTCGCCGCGGCGTGGCACCTCATCCTACGCGCCGCGACTATCATCGAATAATTACGGGGTTTCAGCTGAGTCCGCGCCGCTGACATAGCCAGTCCGCATCGCGGCTCGTAACATTCCAAAATGCTTTTCAGCGATTAACAGTACATCAATCGGTTAGGGTTCCTTTCTACACCCTTCCTGGAATCAGGAACTACCCTAAGGTCACTTCCTTATGGACATGCAAGTCCATGCATGTCCTTGGTTCAAACCCTAAGGGCTACAAATCGTCTAAAGCTACAAACCAACTGGTAACACCATATGACGGGATAAAAAGGAAAGTCAGAAGAGTAAATCTTCTTACCTTACTTCTGAAGGACGGAGTGATGCCCACGATCCGTTCTAAACCTCCTCCCGCGTAGATCTCCTTCTTCTAACCTCCCAAAACCTTCAACACCTCGAGACCAAAGAGTATCTGCCGAAACCAGACACCTCTACTCTAGAAACTCTCCAAAAACACGAACCCTAGGGCTGGGGTCCTTTTTATAGGCGTTTAAATCCGAATTAGGGTTTTTCATGACTGCGGCGCACCGCGCCGCGGATTCTTTAGAACCGCGCCGCGCGTACAAATCCTACGCGATTCTAGATTCTTCCAAAAGCCGCGCCGCGGATTCCTTCGGGCCGTGACTCGGCGGAACGGGTCTTACAATTCTCCCCCACTTAACTGGATTTCGTCCAAGAAATCCGTGCCGATAAATAATTCTGGATAATGCCTCCGCATCTCCTCCTCCGGTTCCCAAGTCCATTCGGACCCTTTTCGATGCTGCCACTGAACCTTCACTAATCCTATTGTTTTATTCCGCAAAGTCTTTATCTTCTTTTCAATGATGGCAATTGGTCGCTCCACATAGTTTAGACGTTCATCTAATTGAATATCCTCCAAAGGTACTATTGTGGATTCCTCAGTCACGCACTTTCTGAGCTGCGAAACGTGAAACGTGTCGTGAATCTGACTAAGCTGTTCAGGTAGCTCCAACCGGTAAGCTACCTCACCTACACGGGCGACAATTCGATATGGTCCAATGTACCTAGGGCCAAGCTTTCCTCGCTTCCTAAAACGAATAACTCCCTTCCAAGGTGACACCTTTAGAAGAACATAATCCCTGACTTGAAACTCGAGATCGGACCGTCGCCTATCCGCATAACTTTTCTGTCGGCTTTGAGCGGTTAACAATCTCTCCCGAACCTTCTGAATTAACTCAGTTGTCTTGAGCACCACCTCTGTACTTCCCAATACCTGCTGGCCAACCTCACCCCAGCAAATAGGTGTCCGACATTTTCTTCCATACAACATTTCAAAGGGAGCTCTGCCAATGCTCGCGTGATAACTGTTATTGTAAGAAAACTCAGCTAAAGGGAGATGGGAATCCCAACTCCCGCCAAAATCGATGACGCATGCCCTGAGCATATCTTCCAGCATTTGAATCGTCCTTTCACTCTGCCCATCCGTCTGAGGATGATATGCTGTGCTGAAATGAAGGCGAGTGCCTAATTCCTCATGAAACTTCTTCCAAAACCTAGACGTAAATCGGACATCCCGGTCGGATATCACCGAGACCGGTATACCATGCCGAGAGATAATCTCATCTGTGAAGACCTTAGCCAATTCCTTTGCAGAGTAAGTCTCTTGGATGGGGAGGAAATGAGCACTTTTGGTCAACCTATCCACGATAACCCAAATAGTGTCCATATGTCGAGGGGTTCTTGGCAACTTCGTGATGAAATCCATTGTGATATGCTCCCATTTCCATTCTGGGATCTCAAGGGGCTGCAATCTACCATGAGGCCGTTGGTGCTCGGCCTTGACCCTACGACAGGTCATGCATCTTTCGACAAACTCAGCTACTTCCCTCTTCATACCTAGCCACCAATAATATTCACGCAGATCCCTATACATTTTAGTCGCTCCAGGGTGGATAGAGAACCTGGATTTATGCGCCTCCTCCAATAGGGTTTGACGAACCTCGCCCAGCTTCGGTACCCAAATCCTCTCGTGACAAGTCAACAAATCCCTACTATCTTTGACCATAGCTGCCAACTGACCCACAATCCTCTCACTTTTCTGATTCTCGCTCTTGCTTGCTTCCACCTGGGCTTTCCTAATCAGCTCAAGCAGCGGTGTCACAATTGTCATCCTTAGACAAACGCCCCGAAGGGGTGCACTCGAAGCCTTACGACTTAACGCATCCGCTACCACATTGGCCTTTCCAGGGTGGTAGTGTATCTCACAATCATAGTCTTTTAATACATCCAACCATCTTCTCTGTCTCATATTGAGGTTTGCCTGATCCATCAGGTACTTCAAACTCTTGTGGTCCGTGAAAATGGTGCACCTTACTCCATACAAATAGTGTCTCCAAATCTTGAGAGCGAAGACCACCGCTCCCAATTCCAAATCATGAGTTGGGTAGTTAGTTTCATGGGGCTTCAACTGTCGCGAGGCGTAAGCAATCACCCTGCCTTGTTGCATCAAGACTGCCCCCAATCCCGAGATTGATGCATCGCAATAAACTACCAAATCCTCCATGCCCTCAGGCAAAGTCAAAACCGGAGCTTCACACAATTTCCGCCGCAAAGTCTCAAAAGCTTGCTGCTGCTCCTCACCCCACCGAAAAGCAGCATTTTTTCTTAGTTAGTCGGGTCAAAGGTACTGCAACCTTTGAGAAGTCTTGGATGAAACGACGATAATAACCAGCCAGACCCAAGAAACTTCTAATCTCCGAGGGAGTCTTCGGAACCTCCCACCGCATCACGGCCTCCACCTTAGCCGGGTCTACCATGATTCCTTGCTCATTTACAATGTGACCCAAAAACTGAACCTCCCGTAGCCAAAAGTCACACTTGGATAATTTTGCATAAAGCTTCTCCTTCCTTAAGGTCTCTAATACTTCCTTTAAGTGTTGTTCATGTTGTTCCCTACTCCGAGAGTAGACTAAGATGTCGTCAATGAAAACTATAACTGACCGATCCAACATCGGTCGACACACCCGATTCATTAAGTCCATAAAAGCTGCAGGTGCATTGGTCAGTCCAAACGGCATCACTACAAACTCGAAGTGGCCGTACCTCGTTCGAAAAGCCGTTTTCGGGATGTCTTCCTCCCGAACTCGCATTTGATGGTAACCTGACCGCAAATCAATTTTTGAAAACCACGAAGCGCCCTGCAGTTGGTCGAATAAGTCGTCGATGCGAGGCAATGGATATCGATTCTTCACCGTAAGCTTATTCAACTCACGATAATCTATGCACATCTTGTTGGAACCATCCTTCTTCTTAACAAACAAAATAGGCGCTCCCCATGGCGAGCAACTGGGTCGAATAAATCTCTTATCTAATAATTCTCGAAGTTGAATAGACAACTCCAGCATCTCCGGAGGCGCAAGACGATACGGTGCTTTAGCTATCGGAGCTGCACCGGGAGTTAAGTCGATCTTAAATTCCACCTGTCTCTCTGGCGGCACGCCAGGCAGGTCCTCGGGAAAAACATCAGGAAAATCCCGAACCACTGGTATATCACCTGCTTTCTGCTGTGGCTTCCTTTCTCGTGTGTCTACAACATAAGCCACAAATCCCGAACCTCCATGCTGAAAATGTCTGCGTGCCCTAGCAGCTGAACAGAAAACTGCACCTCGATTCTTTCTCTCGCCCTGCACAACCAGCTCTCCCCCATTTGGGGTTTGAATCCACACTCGCTTGTTCTTACAATCGATCCATGATTCATGCTGACCCATCCAATCCATACCGATGATGACTCGGGAGTCACTCAACGGTATAGGGATGAGATCGATCGGAAACTTTATTCCTTGAATCACGACTTCGCATCCCCGATAAACACTAGTCGCTTGCACGGTTTTATCATCCGCAATTTCCACTTCTAACGGCTGATGAAGAGTTCCTAAAGCAATACCGAAACTCTTTCCCAACGCGGCAGACACAAAAGAATGACTAGCACCCGAATCAAATATTGCAAAGGTAGGCGTAGAGTTGACTAAGAATGTTCCTAATCAAAGCATAATAGACATATTAATTACACACACCACAAACACGAGGCAAGTAAAGAAAGAGTACCCGTGACGACGTCGGGCGCATCCTGTGCCTCCTCGGCGGTCATGACGAATGCTCGACCCTTGGTCTTAGGGGCTTCCCCTTTCCCCTGCCTACCATCGGTAATTCGGAGTGTAGTGGGTGTCGGATTCTGAACCACTCCCTGAGTCAGACGGGGACATTGGGCCTTGAAGTGGCCCACTTGGTTACAATTAAAACAAATCTTGACCTCTTGCCGACAATCTTTAGCATAGTGGCCCTCCTTTCCACACTTATGACATATTAGCACCCAGCAACGCCCCTCATGATTCCTTCCACATTTACCACACTTACCCTGGCTCCTTTGCCCTTGCTTTCCCTGATCTGCCCCGCGAAATTTCTTCGACACCTGCTGAGTCTGAGCAGGCGGCAGACGCTTCTGCTTTTGTTGGGTTTCCAGTTCCAACTCTCGGGCCCGAGCGGCCGCTATCATATCAGTAAGAGTTTGGTGTCTAGCAGCAGACACAAATTCCCGAATGTCTGTGCGAAGCATTGCCAAGTATCGGGTCATCCTCATGCGCTCGGTTGCCGCAAACTCTGGACCGAAGAGTGCCCGTTCATTAAACTTCTTGGTGATTTCCGTCACCGTCTCAGTAGTCTGGGTCAGATTTAGGTACTCCTGCGCCAAGCGTTCCATTTCCACCTGGGGAACATACTCTAATTTGAACTGTTCCTTAAACTGCGGCCATGTAATGGCATCCAACTGAGCAGGAGTGAGATCTTTCGTTTGTATCTCCCACCAATCTTTCGCACCCTCTCTTAAAAGATTCGCCGCAAACGTTACCTTGGAGTTCTCATGACAGGAACATGTGCGGAAAGCACCCTCCACTGCGGAAATCCACCGCATGCTAACAATCGGATCCCTGCCCCCATCGAACATCGGAGGCGAACAAGCCGAAAAGTCCTTATAACTTGCATCCCTCGCACGTGACGTACCCTGAGTAGCCAGTCGTTCCTCGAGCATTGCCCATAGCTCAGCCTTAATCGTACCAAAGAACTGAGGTATCGCAGCCAACACTTCCCGCGAAACCTCCTCCGCTATCAGGTTACGGAGATTCTCATCAGTCGGTCCTCCCCCACTCGAGGCACCCGCATCTGGTCCACCGTTACTTCGAGTGACTGCCATTCTGAAATGCGCAACAGTTTCTAATATCAATACTCGGGTCACTCCTATCTATCCAACTACTTGACTTTTTAGGACTTTGTTTGACTACTCTTGACTCAAGCGTGAATCCTGTGCTTTCGGTAATACTGGCCTGGTACTACCTTCCACACCTATTCGCCCTTGTTCCAAGTTCGTCAACCAACCTCCTAAAACGTCACACACACTAAACCATTTCCTTTGACTCATGTGGTCATGCACCGTGGTGCCTAATCTTTTGATCTAACTCTCCATCTCACACGTGCCTAAGAGAACTATTGCTAATGTCGTCGAGTCACCTCACGGACGCACAGCCGTACACAATCAGGAATAAGATAGACGTTTGAATAACTGATCTACCCTAAAGTCACAACCAAACAAGGAACAGCCAGTAAGGCCAGACCAAGAATTCTTAGGCTATCTTACCCTAATTGTATATAACCTACCAGCATTCACTAAGCAACCTAACGACAGTAGCATAAAATTCCAAAGCAGCACATATGGTACAAAAACAGTCTACAGAGTATATTATCCAGACAGCTTTACATCCTAGCACAATACATTTTATCACATAACATAAACTTGGCATGGGTAATTGGGAATCACAAAACTTACTTGAGCTCGGCTGACGGTTCGCATCGCATCTTCTTTTACTTTAATTTAACCTTCCAAAAATATTTTCTTAACAAAATCGCTCAGTCCTAAGTTTGAGTTTGGATTCCCAATACAGTTCATCCAAATCCCTCAAACCAAGGCTCTGATACCAATTTGTAACGCCCCAATTTCAAAATTTCTAAAATTCATTTAATATCAAAGTTTCAATAAAACATTTATTCCAAAAGTAAATCTGTTTAACCTATTTATTAAACCAACAGCGGAAACAATTGAAAATCATAACATAATTCATTAACATGAATTTTCTTGTATGCGATGCGCCGCCGTCACGCCTTGCCCTTCCCTTTGTCAATCGATTTACCTGAAATATTATAAAAACAACGGGTAAGCTTAAAGCTTAGTGAGTCCACAAATTACCATACATGCCCACACATTAAACAACCCGTCCTCGAGAACGACCCGACCCTACCCGCCATACAACAGCTACGGGCGTCCATCATACAACAGCTATGGACACGGGAAGGTTCTACCCATCATATAACAGCTATGGGTTCCCGGTTATGGCCCAGCCCATCATACAACAGCTATGGGACAAGGCAATAGTCCAACTCGCCATACAACAGCTACGAGGGGACACGCATCAGTACTGAGCCCAAAAACAAATAACCACAGATATAGAGCAAATCATATAACTGTAAATAACACACAAGATGCCTAACATGCAACATCATATAGTAAGGTGAGGATACTCACCTGATTCGAAACCGCACAGATATTCTCTAATATCCCCACTTAGCTCGTCCACACACCTAAATCCCACACACATACAACATATCAATTACTGACTAGGCTCTTACAGACCTGTCTAAAGGTTAGACTCACTATTTGCCACCAAACCGTGGTCAAAACTAAGTTCCTGGTCAAACAGTCGCTCGCCGCGGTGTGGCACCTCATCCTACGCGCCGCGGCTATCATCGAATAATTACGGGGTTTCAGCTGAGTCCGCGCCGCTGACATAGCCAGTCCGCGTCGCGGCTCGTAACATTCCAAAATGCTTTTCAGCGATTAACAGTACATCAATCGGTTAGGGTTCCTTTCTACACCCTTCCTGGAATCAGGAACTACCCTAAGGTCACTTCCTTATGGACATGCAAGTCCATGCATGTCCTTGGTTCAAACCCTAAGGGCTACAAATCGTCTAAAGCTACAAACCAACTGGTAACACCATATGACGGGATAAAAAGGAAAGTCAGAAGAGTAAATCTTCTTACCTTACTTCTGAAGGACGGAGTGATGCCCACGATCCGTTCTAAACCTCCTCCCGCGTAGATCTCCTTCTTCTAACCTCCCAAAACCTTCAACACCTCAAGACCAAAGAGTATCTGCCGAAACCAGACACCTCTACTCTAGAAACTCTCCAAAAACACGAACCCTAGGGCTGGGGTCCTTTTTATAGGCGTTTAAATCCGAATTAGGGTTTTTCATGACTGCGGCGCACCGCGCCGCGGATTCTTTAGAACCGCGCCGCACGTACAAATCCTACGCGATTCTAGATTCTTCCAAAAGCCGCGCCGCGGATTCCTTCGGGCCGCGACTCGGCGGAACGGGTCTTACAACTTCCACCTGCACCACCTGCGTCACCACCACCACCGTCGTCGCTGCCACCACTACGGCTGCCGACGTCACCTCCCCCGCCGCCGCCACCGCCACCTCCACCAACCACCACCACCGCTACTGCCAACTCTACCACCTCTATCACCATCTCGACCACCACCGCCGCTACCACCTTTACCACCACCACCACCCACCGCCACCACCACGACCTCCATCATCGCCGCCACCACCACCTTCGTCACCACCCATCTCCACCAACCCACTAACACCGCCGCCACCATCACCACCATCATCGCCACCCTCTAACGCCATCACCATCATCATCGCCACCATCTACCACCATTCCGACCACCACAACCATATTTCAAAAATGATTATTCATATATGTTTATTCATATATGATATATGAATAATCATATATGAATATACACATTCATATATGAAAAAATCATATACGAAAAATTAAATCCATCTTGTCGTCGTAAAACGGCGCGTCAGCGCTGACGCATCTAGTGACCCAGATTCATTCTCGCATTCATATATGAATATACACATTCATATATGAATACATCATATACGAAAAATTAAACTCATCTCGTCGTCGTTGAGCGGCATGTCAGCGCTGACGCATCTAACGGCCCAGATTCATTCTCACATTCTCAACATCTTTTCCATTCTCAATGGAACCGTCCCATATATATATATATATATATATATATATATATATATATATATATATATATATATATATATATATATATATATATATATATATATATATATATATATATATATATATATATATAGAGTAAAGATCTAATGAGAACCAAAAAAATCATGAGAACTGGAGAACCAAATATGGACCATAAGATCAGAAAATTGTAAGGCTAAGATGAAAGATGGCATTGTTGTAATTATTAATAATTCTAAAGATATGTTAGGTATTTATAAGGAGCTGAGAAGGGCATTATAGGAACTAAAAAATTGACATAAAATATAATCCCTTAAAATCAACTAATTCAATTAAAAACACATTCTCTCTCCCAAATTTCTCGTCGGCACTCTACCTCTCTCTCCATATATTTCCATATATCTCGTTTCTTTCCCAGCCCTAGTTTCATCATGCTACCACCATCGAGTCAACAATGAGGAACCTTCAACAAGAATGCCACCAACAAATTCGCTATCAATCCATCAAATTCCCGATCAGCCTGCTCGTTATTCGTGAATACGAATCAGCCTCCTCCGTTTATCCCTGCTACCACCACTTCAATCGGGCCACCAACGCCACAATCGGACCACCATCGTGCGACTAACACAGATGAATGAAGCTACAACCTTTTTCTCGAATCTGCTACCGTCGGCTACATCTCCGCTACCCTCTCCGATAATTCCATTAAACTTCACCAGTTTTATTCTTCAATCGGGGAAGGCGGCTGGACAGGGAAGGCGACGGCATTGCTGGACGTGGGCGGGGAATTATGAAGCAATTGCTTTGAGTCATCAATTTCACTTTTTTATATTTATTGAAGCTCTGTTTCTGCGATCATAATAACATGTTTTGTTATTGTTATAAATTTCAGGAAAAAATTATAAATCTTAGACGATCAAGAAGACGGAGTGTTCGAGGCGAGGGCTGAACCATTTATGGTATTCCATTCACACCGCTGAACATCTGTTCACATTTCTAAGTATTTGATTCATTCTGTTTGCTCATTGACTTGGATTCAAAGGTTTCGATTTTAAATTACTGATTGTAGCTTGATAATTATTGTTTTCTTTGTAGGATCCGCATTGAGTTTAGGTGAAAAGCTAATATATTCCAATTTCGGTGAGTTTTTCTCCCTCGAAGTTGAAGAAATGAATATGAAATTTATGTGGTCATTAATGTCCATTTATTAGTTGTTTTTCCTCCCTCGATTTTGTTTCTCATTTCCATTTTGTTATTGTGATTAGTGGTTATTGCTTTTTATGTGGTCATTAATGTCCATTTATTAGTTGTTTTGTTGTAGCAATTATAGGTAACCTGTTTATGAATGTTGAATGCATTGTGAGTTTGAGAATGGTATGGACGTGTGATCTTGAAAGTTGACTTTGTTATAGCTGACAAGGTGTTCGATAAATTGATTAAAAGAGTCATATATGTACATATGGGTATACATACATATGTGCATATTGATTAAAGGAGTCACATATGTGTATATATACATATGTGCAAATGTACATACAAGCATAAATGTATGTGCATAATTGTTACCAAAAAACTCGAACAAAAAAACATATGTGCACATGTGCATATGTGCATATGTGCATATGTGCACATATTCACATATGTGTATTTGCATATATGCGTATTTGTATATATGCATACATGCAAATATGCATACATATATGTGCATATGTGTGAGTTATAGCATTGTACTTATGGATTTCTTTTTCTATTTGTTTGTGTACATGTGGGCGTATTTGCATATATGCATACATACATGTGCATGTGTATATGCATTTGTATATGTGCACATGCATACATATATGTGCTTATACGTGCATATGTGTATATGCATGTGTATATGTGCACATATGTGCATATGTCTGTTCAAACGTATGTGTACATATGCATATGTATATCAATTTGTTCATATACACACATGCACGCATTTGTATATATGCATAAATAGATGTGCATTGGTTCATATGTGTATATGCATGTATGTATGTATTTATTTTAATGTTTTTGAATATATATTTATATTAGTTTTTATTAATGTTTTGCAGATTTTGAAGAATTTATCAATCAAATTGAAGAATTGAAAAGTAACAAACTAGAAAAATGAAGATATCATGAAATTTTATTGTTTTTTATATTTGTTGTATGTATTGTTCATTATTTTTAATAAATTTTTATGTATCGTTCAGAACAGTTGTATATTATTGTTTTTAATAAATCGATTTTTTGTTGTTTGCATTCATAATTAAAGACAAGAATATGTATATATGAATTTCGAAAATATGCATATATGCACCTGCGAATATGTATATATGCACCTGCAAATTTATGTGCATATATGCACCTGCGAATACGTATATATGCACCTGCGAAAACATGCATATATGCACCTACGAAAATTTGAAAATCTGAAAACGAGAATTTAATTTATATAAACGAAAATTTGATTTTTTTTTTGAAATTTGAATATTCAAATCTAATAGGCTTAATTTTTAGGATATGGTTATTGTTGTTGCCAAAAATAAAAAAATCAGTATTAAATGAGATCTGTTAAATGACTATCATGCCCTTTTATTATTCAACCAATCAGAAAGAGTTCTCCGGTTCTCATGAAAATATTGGTTCTCATTTGATCCTCACCCTATATATATATATATATATATATATATATATATATATATATATATATATATATATATATATATATATATATATATATATATATATATATATATATATATATATATATATATATATGAATAAGAAAAAAAATAGAATAGATAGAGTCTCGGAGTTTTTCATACGGCGTGGGCAAACACCAAAAGGTGTGGGTGGTTATCCTCCCAATAGTTATGTTATCCCATCATCACCCAATGCACCGAATGTATGCAATAAGCAATAAAATCCTAGCAAATGAAAAACCCAAAAATATTGAAGCCTTTATATTTTTCTAAAATCTTCTCTTGTTGCTTTATTATCTATCTCCAACTTTATTTTCTTAGAAATGGAAGTGATGAGTACGGCACAATTGCGACAAAATGGCATTGAAAACCAGAAAATCGTGTTAATTCAAGATCAATCGTCATGGAAGTGGTCCAATATTGAAATATGCGATGGAGATGAGTTCAAACTTCAAAGATGCCGACGAAAATAAAAATATCTATATTTATACCATGATGTAAAAGAATAAAGTATTTAAATGGACTAATTTGCTCATAATTTATACGTAACAACAAATTAAATACATATCTTAATCAAAATAATGAAAAACCACAATTAAACAAAAAAAAAAACCAAATTTTTCTTGAAGTTTTAATGAGATTGAGATGGGTAAGGCGAAAACAACAACGAAATAATTTATATATATATATATATATATATATATATATATATATATATATATATATATATATATATATATATATATATATATATATATATATATATATATATATATATATATATATTAAAAGAGTTGTTACTATTCATGGTACACATTTATTGGTGACAAATTTGGTCCACTCATGTTTGGTATAATGTCTGATGGTATTTGATTATGATTCCATGAGTTGTACACATCTAATTGACATTAGAAAAACAAGTGTCGTAATTATGATTCGTTTTTCTACGAATCTTCTTATATATTTTAGTGGACATGCTTCGTCTAGCTTATACGTGTGATAGGTTTGATTCTTTTTAATTTTTGTATATAATTTCTATATAGATTTTGTTTTATATGATTGAAGTATACCACCGTACATCCAAAATCAAATGAGACAAAACTCTTCATATAAGACAGGCGGTCATCCACTTATAACACCATCATTAATCCTTTACATCATTATTCTAAATATGGATGGAAAGGTGATTTATTTCTGACCAGTTATTTTATTTTTAATATTAGAAAGAATAAATTCCTTGAATTATCTTTTAATTAAAAAATTAATTAAATTAATTCAAATGTAGATAGGTTTTTCCAAATTAATCAAATCAATTTATATCTATCTTAAACCCCTAATAATCGAATTCAAACAAACTGGGTTTAAGGCTATCCATTTAATTAACCAATTAAAGTTATCAAAAATAGAAAACCTCCTAAAACCCTAACCAGGAAAATCGAAAAAGAAGGGGGGAGGGGCTAGGGTTTCAAAAACCCTAAACCCCAAAATCGAAATCAGGCCCAAAAGATTTATAAACAATAAACCCTAATTAGGAAAACTATTACAGCCATTCAATAAGAAAACAACCAAATGCTCTGATACCACTGAAAGGTTTTCCGCAACCATGAACTAAAAAAACCTAAGTTCACATGCAACCTAGAAAAGATCTATGTTTTCTTACTTTGAACATGTAACTAATTCCTAAAGGCCAAACAAAAATTAACTAAAATAATAAATCAGAAAAAACTAACCTTTAGTTTTAATCTTGAAGCTAAGCAGCACAAGTGTCCTGCCTCAAATGAGATCACACCCAGAGAGCCAGAGGAAGGTCACGAAAATTCCAGAGAGAATAATAGAATGAGCGCCCATAATGAGACATAGGGTTCCCTATTTATAGGGAAACAAGAAACCCTAGCCGTCAGCCATTTTCCGGATTATACGTACGCGCGTCGCGGCCTTTACATTGGCGCGCCGCGCGCCGCAATTCAACTATTGAATTCGTACGAATATGTACGCGCGTCGCGGCCTTTACATTGGCGCGCCGCGCGCCGCAATTCAACTATTGAATTTGTACGACTTTAATCCTTGACTTCCTGATTAATCTAATTAATGCCACAGAAATTAATCCAATCAATTCCTGATTAATTATTAATCAATCAATATAGTTTCTAATTAATATATTATCACTTTAATATATTAACAAACCATATCTTTTATTTCTATTGATTTATTAATCCCATAATAAACCAACCTCTCTCTCTGCCGAACTTTCTACCAAACCTCCAGCTATGAGGGCAACCCAAATAGACTTTGCTTCTATTAATTAGGTAAATACAAATTATTAGTCATTGCTTAGACACCTAATCCAACAGTCTCCCGCTTGGATAAGTCTATGACTATAATTACCAATTTAACCTTTGATTAATCAGCAACCTGCAGCTTCCTAGAAACTGCTGCCGAACTCTGACCTAGTCAGTTCTGTCCATAGATAAGTGATCAGATGATCCTCCGTCCAACAAGATATTTTTCAGACATGAGACATAGATTGAGATCAATCTCTGTCTGACACACTGTTTCCCGATTTCTGATTTTGCTTATGACTTTTAGACTTCTAATTGAACGAATCAATTCAGTCCTGGCTGGCCAACGCTTCAGTCAACTTCAAAATCATCGAGTGGCCAACAGATATCTGTTTCCCGTCTGGGTCAAGGGACGAATAAGCTTCGACTAATATGTTATATCTTTTACCCGACAAATCACTCATAACAGCACGTTTTATAACATCGAGTTACCGATGCGTTTTCGTACTATCAATGAACAACCGCCTTGCAAATTATAACTCATATCTCTCCACTTTAAGACCATAAGATATTACCGTCTCAACATTGCTCGTGATATAACCCATGAAGCAATCCATTGAGCGCGGGTTTATCCAATACTCAAATCTCCATTTCCAAGTACTCATGAACGTTGCAGCAATCTTATTGTTATGTCTAACTCCTTAGACAATCTACAAACCAATTCATGACAGTCTTCCCTCATACTTACTCCCTAAGAGTATGAACGATTGTGGATATTTGAATAATCCAATTATTCAGGAAGTAAACATGCAAAAGTGAAACATAAAATCTGACTGGTAGCAACTCCTGCTTATTACCAAGTCTCCACGAGGTAATCACCAAGTCGGATTTATCATAACTATTATCGGTTTCTTATTCTCTTTTAAACTTTCAATTCAAGCCTTTTATATCTATGTCTATGACCTTTTCACTCTTTCTATGTATCCAAGTGTCTAACACTTATACACTTTATTGCAGATGATCCTATCGGATACTCTTCCAATGATATCTCAATTTGTCATATTGTCATTCTCTCTCACAACTCCATTCCGGTGATGTGTACCGTGACTGCCCATGGTTCCCGGGTCTTTAGTCTACATGACTACAACCTAAGACAATTTTGAGGTGTCATGATGTGCCGGTGACCCACACGCGCTCCATCAGAAACCAACGAAATTATTTAACCATGAAGTCCTACAGCACCACGTTCTGGTGTAAACAATTACCGATTTGAAAAACCTTTCAAATCAATCACCCTAATCATTTCCCAATGATTTCTCACGTCTGTTCAAAATCCAAACAGTACTCTCAGCCAGGTCATATCATGAAACTAACTTACCATGCTCTAAGCATCAAGTCATCAGGGTATGTTCATAACACTTCTGATTGGTCCAAGAGGCTCGTGGAACCTGATGTAATCTCATTCCAAACCCTTTCGGAATCCTAAGATTACCAATAATCCTTGTGTCATGATTTCCGGAAACATTTCCTTTCGGAGACTCTTTCTTATGCATCTTGAATCCCATCAAGATCATATTCTCAACGGCTAAGTCTATACTGTCAGTCTCATCTATCTGATAGATGTCTATGAACTACGTGAGCATGCTGCACCTTCTTTGTTTCTTTCATGCCAATTCATTACACTTTGCAATGACAGGAAACTCCATTCCTGGGGTTATGCATCTTGAATCTCATCAAGATCATATTGGCAGAATTCTAATCTATCTAATAGATGTTCACAACCACCTGAGTATGTTGTATCTCTTAAAGTCTTTCATAGCGAACCGTTTCTTAACACCAAGTCATTACACTTTGTAATGATAAGAGACGTTTCCTAGAACCAGTATGTAACCCACATACAATGATAGCAGATAACAACGATACTCCCACTGGCTTTGGCACCGTTATATGACTCTTTCGGACTATTCACAAAATCCAGAACTTATGGCACATTTTGCGAAACCGAAATCCAAACCTTTCCGACATATTAAAGGAAATCTTTCAGGCTATTCACAAAATCCAAACCTGTTGGCCTATTTTGAGAATCTGAATATCCTTTCTTGCGAGATGCCCATGAGACGGATCCCGAGGCCATGTACCTTTTGTAATGGCATGCTCTATGTGAGTCCCTATTAGTGTGCCGGTAAACCACACACGCTCCACTAACGACTCACACTATGCCACGCAGAATCCTCTCGGATTACATCTTCTATTGAGAGTGCTTCTCTCAGAATCAATTGCTTGACTCCAAGTGATGACTCATTCAACCATAAGTTCTGTAAGTACATTTCCATGTTTCCTTCTTTTGATGATTCAATTACTCCCACTGGTTCCTAGACCAGTTGTAAAGATCAATCAAACTGTCACATAGACTGTGTCTCGAAGGTTCTCTTATTTGGCAGCAACTGGGCTCACCAATGCTTCCAGCAGTCGGATTACTTATCCGTACCATCTTTAGTGTTTTACCACTACCCGGTATATCACCCAAATCATAACTCCTTATGACAGTGACAATAACTACTGGTCAAGCGAAGAGAGGGTATGTCAGGTTTAACAGGAATCTAATTCCTGGTCAAGTCCCAGTGGTGACTAAAGGTTCTTTCACTTGACTAATCCCTGAACTCATTCAGAATTATTCTTACTCCCACTGTTTCCTTAGAACTTGAGTTCTTTCTAAAAGTACTCTTCTTTCAAAGGATAACCGGAGTGGCCAATGAAACGACATTGCTGATCAGTTTCAGGCTTATCATGAGATTCAGACGAATGCTACATGACCCTGGACTTTCTATATACTAGTGGGACGATCCCAGCCTTACATTTCAGACAGTGTCAGCATAACCTACTTAGTCTAAGCTATGGTCGGAATATGGTTTCTGCGGTCTGACTGGTTGAATATTTAATTTATTGAAATACTAATCGGAAATGTATCTTATACATCGAGGATCAAAACTATTTCGATCAATGCTCCATCATCTTCCCTAAGACACATTATAACCATTAGTGTTCTTGGAAGAGGATAAACTGTGAAACATTTTCTCAGTCTATGTAGTCATTCAGGTTCTGTTGATCTTATACTTCCTTTGAAATCCTTGAACACTTCAAGGTTCCAATCAATCGCTTATTCCGATAAACGACGCCATATTTGTCAAACCATTTGGCAAATATCATGAAGCATAACTAATCGTGTTCTGTTCGAAGATTCGAGCAATACACAGTAACTTATGTGTCTGATGCTCAAAATCTTAATACCTTTACAGTTCCATGTAAATTTATGACTTTGTTAATATTGTTCAAGATATGCAATCATCACCTGACTCCAAGTCAACTGATTCCAAAATCCTATCCATTGGATCTTTGGGCGATTCCTTTCTTGCCACAATTAATTTTATTAGGCACTCAATTCATCATGTGACTCTAAGTCAAATGATTCCAAAGTCCTGTCCAACTGGACCTTTGGTTGAAGTGATTCTCATAAAATTCACTTTAACAATCATAAAGAACACAATTTACAAATCCAATCCCATTGGATGTATCAACATTCAAGTTATTACCATTTACGTCATCAACACATTCACACAACATTTCGAGGACAATTCAAAACAATCATGTTTCAAAAAAAAATATAATATTTCATTAAACCAGAATTATCCTCAGAACAATGTACTATGCGAATCCATGTCGTATGTATCTATAAACTAATAACAAGAACAATTATCTAGCTTAACTCAAAAACCGCACGAGCTCCAGATCCAATCCGAATATGCTCCTGTGCGACACCATCCCGCATCCTCCAGAGTTCGTGCATATAGAGCAAATGTGTGGAACACATCCTGTATCAAGGAAATGAGGATCAGGTGTTCTGAATTCTAAGATATTTATGAGTTTACCAAACGGTTTGGCTTTAGAGCATTTTTCTAATCTTTCTGTGACTGTGTCCCACCTTATGGATTCCCAGTTTGAAACATCGAACAATCTGTCCAGACGATCTGGATCATTTCTTGATGCACCTTAATACTGGACTCAATCCTGAAGCAGCTGAATTAATGGAACTATGCTTCTCCATGAACGATTCATACAGAGTCGACATTGAATGCACTTCCACGATTGTCTTATCCGGTTACCCTTTCTGTTCATCTGGATGAACAGATCAGCGAGTTGAGCTAATGCTTAACTCCCGATCACAAAGGGAAACCAGTTTTATACTGTTCGCCTATGTATCCCTCAATATCGGGAACACGCAAACTGGTGCTACTTCCTTCTAGCTTGCAACTTCAAGCTCTTTGAAGATCCTAGTTCGTTCCCTTTATTCAACCAGTTCACGGAACCTTTCCTGAACTAGCTGTGCTAACTTATCAGACCCCAGGAATTCTAAATCCCTGCGGAACTCGGGGTCAATGATCAATAGCATAAGGCAACGAACTTCCTTGGACTCAATAGTCAAGGAGTCATGCTCATCACAAGCTGCTGTGTGATGCCATGTTTGGGAGCGGACACTCAGTCGGATATGGTTCGCCAGCAAAACTAAGAACTATTCTCTAATTGCAAAACCATATCACATAGTTCAGGCCAGTCAACCTTACCATACTAAACAGGTGCTTTCTGAAGCTCTCAGAAATGGGTGAAGGAGGAGAAGGAGGAGAATGACATTTTCTTCAGACATATATAAAATTTGAATTTATTCGTTTAATTAGTCCTCTTAAATAATTACCCAATATATATTATTTAACAAGGCTAGGATCCAAAATACCCCAACTATGCTGTGAAGAGGGATGCTGTAGTCACAACACAGTGGTCATTAAGGTAGATAACTTTTATCACTTTCAGTCTTATGAAATTCCTAGATCTGTGAGATTCATTGAACTGTTCAATGGCATGTTTAATCTCGGATATGCCCCACCGTTTGTGACTGGGATGCCGAGGATCACAAACCGGGTGTGACTAACCATGCAAATTAGCTTGGTACTCTCGGGGTCCATTATCATCTCAAATTGATGTGCCGGTTAACCACACACGCTCCATCAACAATGATAACACCCGAGAAACTCATTGCCACTCTTTATGAACCCCTATTGGTGTGCCGGTAACCCACACACGCTCCACCAACGTTTCATAAAGTGCAATGTGCAATTTCATGGGTTAGCTTCAAATTCACATTTTTTCTAAAGTAACTAGATTGGGAATTCTTGTACGGGTTCTAGTACTTTGATCATTATACTTTTAACGATTAAGCGGTCCTATCAAAACTGTTCGGCTAACGACCCTCCACTGATCAGGTGAGCGGTGGGTGAGAGTGAACACCCATTAGACCGCCATTTTATAGGCAGTCTCCTTATACCCACTTTATAGACCAGCTTCGTGAATGAGGCCTACTAATGATTTGACTAACCAATTTATCTTATACATATAGTATTAACCTTTAATAATATATATATAAGATGTATTTTAAATATTTTAAAATATTCCTGGTTTATCTTTTAATTTCCTGAAATTTAACTATTAAATTTCAAATTAAATTAAACCTTTAATTTTGATTTAATTTATCTTTTAATTAAACTATTAATTAAATTAATTAAATCTAGATATTTTAAACCTTTTAAAATATTTTAGGATTTATCCTTTAATTTTCGAAATTTAACCATTAAATCAAAATTAAATTAAATCCCTTGAATTATCTTTTAATTAAAAAATTAATTAAATTAATTCAAATGTAGATAGGTTTTTCCAAATTAATCAAATCAATTTATACCTATCTTAAACCCCTAATAATCGAATTCAAACAAACTGGGTTTAAGGCTATCCATTTAATTAACCAATTAAAGTTATCAAAAATAGAAAACCTCCTAAAACCCTAACCAGGAAAATCGAAAAAGAAGGGGGGAGGGGCTAGGGTTTCAAAAACCCTAAACCCCAAAATCGAAATCAGGCCCAAAAGATTTATAAACAATAAACCCTAATTAGGAAAACTATTACAGCCATTCAATAAGAAAACAACCAAATGCTCTGATACCACTGAAAGGTTTTCCGCAACCATGAACTAAAAAAACCTAAGTTCACATGCAACCTAGAAAAGATCTATGTTTTCTTACTTTGAACATATAACTAATTCCTAAAGGCCAAACAAAAATTAACTAAAATAATAAATCAGAAAAAACTAACCTTTAGTTTTAATCTTGAAGCTAAGCAGCACAAGTGTCCTGCCTCAAATGAGATCACACCCAGGGAGTCAGAGGAAGGTCACGAAAATTCCAGAGAGAATAATAGAATGAGCGCCCATAATGAGACCTAGGGTTCCCTATTTATAGGGAAACAAGAAACCCTAGCCGTCAGCCATTTTCCGGATTATACGTACGCGCGTCGCGGCCTTTACATTGGCGCGCCGCGCGCCGCAATTCAACTATTGAATTCGTACGAATATGTACGCGCGTCGCGGCCTTTACATTGGCGCGCCGCGCGCCGCAATTCAACTATTGAATTTGTACGACTTTAATCCTTGACTTCCTGATTAATCTAATTAATGCCACAGAAATTAATCCAATCAATTCCTAATTAATTATTAATCAATCAATATAGTTTCTAATTAATATATTATCACTTTAATATATTAACAAACCATATCTTTTATTTCTATTGATTTATTAATCCCATAATAAACCAACCTCTCTCTCTGCCGAACTTTCTACCAAACCTCCAGCTATGAGGGCAACCCAAATGGACTTTGCTTCTATTAATTAGGTAAATACAAATTATTAGTCATTGCTTAGACACCTAATCCAACAATAATTTCTGGAATTACGAATAGTATAACCTCCACATTTTATAGTTTAACATTTATAAACTATTAGGGAAATGCAATAACGATTACTCACTTAAGATTGACGCTTTCGCAAAGCCTTGACACGCTTCCTGTTCCGCTCTTCCAACACTTCCCGGGCACCTCGTTACCAGCTACCACTCGCTTTTAACTCCTCCCGACCTATTTTCCTCACCAGAACACTTCTCGATATCGTAAGGTTGTTTGGTGTTTGTTGTGGGTTGAAATGAAGAAGTTGGGCCTCTATTTATAGGGCTTGAAAACACTATTCACGACGTCATCACGACATCATCGTCACTATTCACGACGTCATCACGACATCATCGTCACTATTCACGACGTCATCACGACATCATCGTCACTATTCATGAGGTAAGCGCTTACTTCATTTCTCGGGTACTATTCAGGCCGGAGTACTATTCATGCCGGAGTTACTATTCATGCCGGAGTACTATTCACAACTTTTTTTTGTGAAAAACGGTCGTTACAAGTTCTCCCCCCCTTTATAAGATTCCGTCCCCGGAATCTCCAGCGTCGACATACACTTATTCTTCCACTCAATCATTCCCTATTTCAACACAATACGGTTGTATTAGTAAACCCAAAGGGTATTACCACAATACTAGCACCTTAACCACTTCTAATCAACTAGACCAACCTATTGAGACTACAAAATACGTGTTATGTAATCTCATATACTCCCAGTTATCATAGATGCATGGTACTCGTTATGCATCGTATACCCATAATCACCTATTCACCACATCGTATCACAACCCCTGCTTTTCACAACCTCAACAACTCAGCTATTCGTCATTTCCTTGACCATTTACGGTATCGAGTCATGAAAACTCACCAAACACCCAACTGCACGTGTGTTTAGAACTGTCAGCCAATAAGGCCATCACAACACATATGTGGTCCCACCACAATTACTGCTTACACGATCGTCACAACGTATATATGTGGTCCCAACCACCAACAATAGTCAGTGGCCCCACAGGAAAAGTTACACTTAGGTATCGATTACTCACGTATTCATCCGTACAGCTAATATCCAATATTCAACCAGCTACCGATACAGTTTACCCATAGTACTCACCTACAGGTTACCTACTTAAGAGGTACTCACTTAGTCATTTATGAAACATATACACCTAACACACATATGCTAACAAGACAGTTATCTTGGTCAGTTAGCAATATTTTCTCAACTCATCATTTTCATATACTAACAGATTTTAAGTACATGATACATTGGTATGCTACATCTAACTTACTCTGATGCACACGTTTGTAGTATTCACTACCTATGTGAATACCCTTACGCCACACCACTATATCATCCCTACTCTCACGAGTTGTTATTATATGTTCATTCCGTATAAACGTACACCTCTTGTACGGGAATGGATAAGGCTCTAATTTTGCAAACATACAACACCATGTATAAAACCTTATATTTCTACTATGTATACGTATATCTGTGCGTATGCCTTTCACATCTATATACTGCTTTAGTTCACGTATGTCTTCTTCCAAATTATGCCCTCCATCTACGGGATTCCAATTTCTACTAATACGATCACATACATCCTCAGCCTTCGTCATCATCATACTCCAGTCGTCTAACACTCTTTGTAGATAAAATTTGTTAACCAGCAACTGCAAATGACCTGGAAGCCTCACATATATCTACATAGCTGGAATCTACGACTTATGTTAGTCTCTAAATAACATAACGTCTATTTATAGTCAATCAAAATCAACTATTCTAGCGATCAATATCTTCTTTTTATCATCCACTATCCGTGCTTTTAGTAACGAAGAGACTTAATGTGTCACTTTTGCACAGCTCATCCACTATAGTCACATCAACTGTTCATTACATAATTATTAAAAAATGAAATGTCACTAGATTCTCAATCTCCAGCGTCCTAATTGTTCCCAATAAACTCTATGATTGCCAATCAATAGAATGGACAATACAAATGCACACCAATTAGTTATACCCTCAGCTTATTGGATTCCTCATAACCAACTCCCGATTCGAACGCGGATCCTGTGCTTTTAATAGTAGGAGCTCTACTACTATCTTCCACACCTACTTGTCCAGAAGTCCCCAGGTTGTTTTACGAACATAGTCGTAGAAAATTTTTCAAATAAAAAGGATTTACCTTACGGATATCACCCGACAAAGAACCTGGCCAACTCAAACATTCTAGGACTATTTAGTCCCTACTGCCTACACTTCAATGGTGTTTCTTAAACACCTTATCAACTCTAGCATTTATTCACGACAACAGGCCTTAAGTAATTGTGCACCAATATGGGGTTTTCTAGCAGGCATTTAAGCACACATATATCATATATTACATCAATAAAGACTAAGCATTTAAACCTGTTAGTTCTATATGCCCAAGGATGATCATAAAATGATATTACTAATAATACATGATCCTATAGGGTCACACCAACAACAAGTTTGACACCAATTGATCATTTAGAACGTTAAAATTGATTTAACATCAAATGATACTAAACTTGCAATTTAATCTTGTAGGTTATTATTATTTGACGTAAATAATAATAACTACAAAATTAAAGGTTGATTAGTAATTCATATGTGATGAATTAATTAAGTAACAATTAAATTGTTTAAATTGTTAAACGATTTAATTGATTTATAAGTAAGCCTTTTATTTAATTTAATTAGTAAATTAAATAATATATATATATATATATATATATATATATATATATATATATATATATATATATATATATATATATATATATATATATATATATATTATATATATATATATATGTATATATATATATATATATATATATATATATATATATATATATATATATATATATATATATAATTATACAATTAAGATTGTATATTTAGATGGTTTATTTATATATTTGATTATGGGTTAAATGTTATTCCATTAAAGAAATGAGAAGATGTATTATTTATAAACTTATAATTATCTAAGTTTTATAAATAATAACAACCCACTAGCACTTCATTAGTCATCATATAACTAGCCATATTGGAAGGAAAAGAATGCATTAAGAACTTAAAAGAAAAGGAAGATGCCTTGTGTCTTCTAGCTTTTGATTATAGAAATCAAATGGATCTTTCTTTTAAGCTAGTTGCATGTGCTTTTCTCTTGCCTTGGTGGGATATATGGTGGACGGTTTTGAGAGGGTTTGTGTGATTATTCTTGCTTCAAAAATCAGCCAAAAACTCTCCTTAAGTTCTTAGCAAAAATTGGTTTTTGGTTTCATAAGAAAAGGAGTCATATTTTGCAAGTTGTGGAACTAGCATTCAAGGGTGTTCAAGCTTGTGGTGGATCAACTATAGAGGGATTCTAATTTGATTCCTAGCTATCAAAATCATCCAAACCAAACCCAAGAACAAAGGTTATGATCTTGAACTTAAACTATGTTTGTTTTTCATCTTATCTCTACATGCATGTAGCATGATCCTCTTGAA
This sequence comes from Cichorium intybus, assembly GCA_023525715.1. NCBI lineage: Eukaryota > Viridiplantae > Streptophyta > Magnoliopsida > Asterales > Asteraceae > Cichorium > Cichorium intybus. The sequence goes on from CM042010.1 coordinate 130,161,502, forward strand.
AATGGAATTTGTGTTCATGATTTTATGCTTCCGTTGCAAACTCATGTTTTTGAAACTAATTACATGAACCATGATTTCCAACAATTGGTATCAGAGCCATGGCTATATTGCATGTTTAGATAATAAGTTTATTTGGATAAACTTGGTTTTTGGAAGCCATGAATGTTCATCTTCTTGAATGAAAGTTTCATGCATGGCTTCTTTGGCAACATGCAAGTATATTATCTATGATTTTATGTAACCAACTATATCTTATGTATGCATGCTTTTGGTTACATAAATTGTTGCCTTAGAAAAACAAAGTGTTGGTTTTCTTATGATTTTATGTGATAAAATGGTGCATAAACAAGCCAAGGACCATATGATGCATGTTTTGTGTTTGTATTCGATATGGTTGTAATCTATTCATTTATTCAAATGGTTTGTAATAATAATTAGTTATTTCCTTCTTAATATTCATTTTGTAAATATTAGAATAGTTGTATTTTATTTATTTCACAAAATGTAACAAGAGAAGGAAGTAAAAGACCAAGAGAAGATTGCACCCAACAGCAACACTTTCTGAAGAGCTGCTGTCCAGATTTCAAAATTGTTTTGGAAGTGTTTTATAAATTCATATCTTGGTCATTTGGTGATATACTTGTTGGTAACTTTAATATCTAGTATATACATTAAGTTTCAACAAGTATTAGCATCAATATAGCCAAGAATGAATTGAAAAATGCAACAAAAACAACAAAAATTCCTTCCTGCTGCCCCTGATTTCGAAAATTTTGAGGGCTCCATAGAAAAATCACATGTCACTCAATGGTGTCAAGAAATGGTGGTTCAAGTATCATTTGGTGATATAAGAAGCTTGGCAAAATTGTAGCCAAATCGGAGATCATTTGGTTGAGTTTTTGTCACCTTTTTGTCCCTAGGTTTGGACTTGATATTTCATGTGTGGCTCACATGAAATATCAAACTAGTTGGCTTGTGTTTATGCACCCATGCATGCTTGTGATGTTTGAATGTTTTATTATGTTATGTTGTGGATGAAAATAAGATTTTGCATGCTAGACAACCTAGATAATTAAACATAATCATCAAGGAGTTTGTATTTTCAAAAGTTGACAATTAAAACATAAGATGTGAAAAATGGGTTTTATTAAAATGGGTTTTGTTTAAAACCTATTAAGTCAAGTTTTGAAAATGATTGAAACAAGAAATAAAATGGAGATTTTATAAACTCTTACAAACTCCAACCCTAAGTAATAATGGTAATTATTTAGGATAATAAATTGGTTCTAATATATATGTGATCAAACTCAAACTTAATATAGGATATTAATTGTTATCTTGACCACAAACAAAGAATCAATAAAATGGAGATTTTATGATTAAGGAACCAATTAACTAAACAAGATTTAATGGTACCATGTTTATTGGATGCATGCAATATACATGATACCATATGTTTTTCAAAAATTAGAATTGTAAAACATTCAAATCCCTTATGAAATACGAATCTATGCCGTCCTTCTTAAAGACACTCATGTATCACTTGTATTTCCTTGTGGGATAAAGGATACCTAACCACTTGGAGTCTTCTTGTGATACAAGAAGTAGTTTTGCAATATTGATGGGATAAAGGACACCTAACCATTAATAGTTGTCAAAACTACACGTCCGTTTAAGTAGGATGATTCGTTTGGAAATCTCTTGTGATAAAGGTCACCTAAGCATTAGAAATCCAAGGCATAGATGGGATCAAACATGCCAAACTTATAAATGTTATAATGGGATCCCATAACTCTAGAAATTATATTTGGATATAATTGGTAAACCGTTACCTACCTTGTTGATTCGAATAGGTGGGATAAAGGATACCTAACCACTTATTCGTAATGCAACTTGGATTCTAGACCTTAATTAATTAAAGTTTATGAAACAAGAAAGGGTATTAATTATTAAGGACTTAATATCATAATTTACTAAATAGAACCTTGTTAAAATTTTGTAAATGGCACCAAACAACACACACTCGGCTCCTAACAAAACCTCACTACGGTCTCTCCTTGAAGGAGAAAAACTTAACCATACCAACTTCTTGGATTGGCACCGTAGTGTGAGAATTGTTCTCAAACAAGAAAAGAAAGAATATGTTCTCAATGAACCACTTCCAGAAGAGCCCCTGCCATTCCTAAGCCTGCACACGATGCATGGCTTAAAAAGATGGATGATTCCATCGATGCATCATGCCTTATGTTGGCAACCATGATTCCTGACCTTCAGAAGGATTTGGAGAATCATTCAGCATATGACATGATTCATCAACTAAAGGAAATGTTCCAACAACTTGCAAGAATGGAAAGGTTCGAAACTGTTCGGGCTTTCCATGCTTGCAAGATGGAGGATGGGCAGTCGGTAAGTTCTTATGTGCTCAAAATGAAGAGTCACATTGATCATTTGCACGTCTTGGAGTTGTGATGCCCGAAGAGCTAGCAACGGATATGATCCTTAACTCCTTGACAAAGTCCTTTGATCCTTTTGTCATGAATTTTAACATGAATGGTTTAAACAAGACTATCCCGGAATTACATGGGATGCTAATTACCGCGGAAAAGAATCTGCCTAAGAAAACCACTCAAGTTCTCATGATCAAGGAAGGTGGCACAAAGAGAACTAGACCAGAACACCCCACCAACTCCAAGGGCAAGGGGAAAGCAAAAGCTTTCAAAGGTAAGGGCAAGAAAGTTGTCCAACCTTCCCATCCGCCCAAGAAGAAGGCAAAGGTTGCCAAAGATGAAACATGCTTTGAATGTGGCAAAGCTGGGCATTGGAAGAGAAATTGCCCTACCTATCTTGCGGAGTTGAAGAAGAAGAAGGCCGGTGAAGGCACTTCAGGTATCTATGTGATAGATCTAGAACTTTATAATTTATCTCCTAACACATGGGTATTTGATACTGGTTGTGGAACTCACATATGTAATATGTTGCAGGGGTTCAAAAGGAGTAGGCAACTGAAGGCAAATGAGGTAGTACTTCGGGTTGGAAACAATGCAAGGGTTGCGGTGGATTCAATTGGAAGTTTTAATTTATTACTACCTAATGGCTTGTGTGTGACATTGTTGAATGTTTACTATGTTCCTAGCTTGACTAGGAATATTATTTCGGTTGCTAAATTAAGACAATGTGGATTTGATCTTTCCTTTAATAATGATGATATTTGTGTTTACAAAAATAATGTATTCTATTTTGAGGCTAGACCTTTAAATGGAATTTATGAAGTAAACCTTGATGAAAAGACTAACAATGGCTCTTTATACCACACTTTCACCAAGAAACCCAAATTTGATTTGAGTCAAACCTATCTATGGCATTGTCGCCTTGGGCATATAAACAAGAATCGCATATCCCAACTTCAAAAGAGTGGACTTTTGAAGGCAAATGAGAATGACTCATTTGATATATGTGAATCTTGTTTACATGGCAAGATGACTAAAGCTCCTTTCTCTGGAACCAATGAGAGAGCAAAGGACTTGTTAGGAATCATACATACGGATGTATGTGGTCCTTTCAAGCCAATGACTAGATATGGTGAAAGATATTTCATCACCTTCACTGACGACTTTAGTCGTTTTGGATATGTTTATTTAATTAAACATAAACATGAGGCGTTTGAAATGTTCAAAACGTTTCAAAGTGAAGTGGAAAATCAACTCAACAAAACAATTAAAGTTCTTCGTTCTGATAGAGGAGGTGAGTACTTAAGTACAAACTTTATGGATCATCTTAAGACTTGTGGAATTGTTTCACAACTTACTCCACCTGGAACACCACAACATAATGGTGTGTCTGAGAGGCGGAACCGAACATTATTGGATATGGTTCGATCCATGATGAGTAAAAGTACTCTACCTTTATCATTTTGGGGTTATGCTATACAAACAGCTGCTCGTCTCCTAAACATGGCACCTACTAAGAAGGTAGATAAAACGCCTTATGAGATATGGCATGGAAGGGTTCCATCTTTATCCTATCTAAAGGTATGGGGTTGTGAAGCTTATGTTAGACAAGAAGCTTCAAACAAATTAGAACCCCGTTCAACTAAATGTATCTTTGTAGGGTATCCGAAAGATTGTCTTGGATACTATTTCTACAATCCCATCGAGAATAAGATATTTATTTCTCGAAAAGCTGAATTCCTAGAAAACAAGTTTCTGACGGAAGAGGCTAGTGGGAGGTTTGTGGAACTTGAGGAACTTCAGGAACCACAACCTGATACACAAGAATTTGAATCTAGCATTCAACAAGAAATTGTTGAACCTGAACAAACGGTTGATCAGGAACAATTTGTAACACAAGGTGTTCGCAAATCTGGTAGGGTTCGAATTGAACCAGAAAGGTATGGTTACCTTTTGATGGAAGAGGAATGTTATACGATAGATTCTGATGAACCCATCAACTATCAGAGTGCAATATCAGATCCTGAATCTGATAAATGGCTTGAGGCCATGAACACTGAGATGCAATCCATGCACGATAATCAAGTTTGGAACTTGGTTAATCTTCCCACCAATTGTAAGACTGTTGGGAACAAATGGGTTTTCAAGAAGAAAATCGACGTGGATGGAAATGTTCACACTTTTAAGGCTAAACTTGTCGCTAAAGGATACTCACAGACTCATGGTATTGACTATGATGAGACCTTTTCTCCAGTGGCAATGATCAAGTCGATTAGGATACTTTTTGCCATAGCCGCATACTATGATTATGAGATATGGCAAATGGATGTCAAGACCGCTTTCCTTAATGGATACTTATTGGAAGATGTCTATATGGAACAACCTGAAGGTTTTGTCGATCCCAAGCATCCAAACAAAGTGTGCAAGCTTAAAAGATCTATCTATGGATTAAAGCAAGCGTCTCAAACATGGAACATCCGTTTTGATGAAAAGATTACGAGTTTTGGATTCATCAAAAATGAGGATGACTCCTGTGTTTACAAGAAAGCTAGTGGGAGCATTGTCATAATCCTAGTATTGTATGTAGATGACATACTTTTATTTGGAAATGACATCCCAACTTTAAAAGGTGTCAAAGCGTTCCTTGAGAGTTGTTTCTCAATGAAGGATCTAGGGGAAGCTGCTTATGTATTAGGCATAAAGATCTATAGAGATAGATCTAAGAGACTTATTGGTCTTAGCCAAAGTGTATATATTGATAAAATCTTGAAAAGGTTCAAGATGCAAGACTCCAAAAGAGGATTCTTGCCAATGCCTCATGGCACCATCCTAAGCAAGTCTCAGTGCCCAAACTCTAGGACTGAACTTGAAAGGATGAAACATGTTCCATATGCTTCGGCAATTGGGTCCATCATGTATGCCATGTTATGCACTAGGCCCGACGTCTCATGTGCCTTAAGTATGACTAGTAGGTATCAACAGAACCCAGGTGAAGCCCACTGGACTGCTGTAAAGAACATTCTTAAGTACTTGAGAAGAACTAAAGATATGTTCTTAGTTTACGGCGGTTTGGAAGAAAGCTTAAAGGTAAAGGGTTACACTGACGCAAGCTTCCAAACAGATAGGGATGATTCGAAATCTCAATCTGGGTATGTCTTTATTTTAAATGGAGGAGCCGTGTCTTGGAAGAGTTCCAAACAAGAAGTGATTGCACAATCCACTACAGAATCAGAATATGTTGCTGCTTCAGAAGCTGCTCAAGAAGCTGTCTGGATGAGAAAGTTCATAGAAGATCTAGGGGTTGTTCCTTCCATTCGGGACCCTATAGAAATCTTCTGTGACAATCTAGGTGCTATAGCTCAAGCAAAGGAACCTAGATTGCATCAAAAAACCAAACACATTCACCGAAGATATAACTACATTAGACATGAAGTTAAGAATGGTGAAATTAGTATTCACAAGGTTCATACAGATCAAAATTTGGCAGACCCATTCACGAAACCTTTACCCCAAACTAAGCATGAAAGTCATGCTAAGGGTATAGGACTCCGTTTTTCTAATGAATGGATTTGATTTGTGTTTAATGTTTTATGAATATGAACTTATGTAAACGACAAGAATTATGTAATATATGTGACGTGATGTTTCATTCATAATTATTGTGTTTTATTAGCATGTTTAATCCTTGAATAATTTAGTTATTCTAAACGTCCATAGTCGATCATAGTTGTGGGAGCAATTATGAAGTAAGACTAATATGAATTGGATTGGTTGACTTTTATGGGTAAAAGTAGCAAAAGGTTGCAACCAAATTCATAGGTACTTGTCAGTGAACAAGTATTGGACTTGACCCGTTTCAAGATCACTCCATGGATCATCATCATAAGTGATTCTTGAATAAAGGTACTATCATTGTATCCTTTGACCTGAGATACATATTTGGAACTCAAGTGTAGAGTGTACTATGCTTTGATATGGTTTACTGTTGTTCTTGAAATACAGACAACCATAAAGGCCATACTCATGCATAGTACTAACTATATGAGGGGCGTATGTAGTCAAGACGGGATTTGTTCCTCTTATGTGTTGAGAGTTAGACATCTAAGGCGCCTGTTTGAAAGTTGAACATAAAATGAGAATGATTAAGATCCATGTCTCATGTTCAACATGATGTCTGTGACAAAGGGATAATTGATAGATAACCTTATACATCAATTAGAGCCTCGTGTTTTCTGAAGAATTGAATGTTGTTGAATGGCACAATGTCATGTGTTATTGGGGGCAGTGAAATGTTGCTAGACGTTTACCACTGTCGATATCATTCTATGATGCAACCTTGTGCAAGTGGGAGATTGTTAGTTCTATATGCCCAAGGATGATCATAAAATGATATTACTAATAATACATGATCCTATAGGGTCACACCAACAACAAGTTTGACACCAATTGATCATTTAGAACGTTAAAATTGATTTAACATCAAATGATACTAAACTTGCAATTTAATCTTGTAGGTTATTATTATTTGAGGTAAATAATAATAACTACAAAATTAAAGGTTGATTAGTAATTCATATGTGATGAATTAATTAAGTAACAATTAAATTGTTTAAATTGTTAAACGATTTAATTGATTTATAAGTAAGCCTTTTATTTAATTTAATTAGTAAATTAAATAATATATATATATATATATATATATATATATATATATATATATATATATATATATATATATATATTGTTATATATATATATATATATATATGTATATATATATATATAATTATACAATTAAGATTGTATATTTAGATGGTTTATTTATATATTTGATTATGGGTTAAATGTTATTCCATTAAAGAAATGAGAAGATGTATTATTTATAAACTTATAATTATCTAAGTTTTATAAATAATAACAACCCACTAGCACTTCATTAGTCATCATATAACTAGCCATATTGGATGGAAAATAATGCATTAAGAACTTAAAAGAAAAGGAAGATGCCTTGTGTCTTCTAGCTTTTGATTATAGAAATCAAATGGATCTTTCTTTTAAGCTAGTTGCATGTGCTTTTCTCTTTCCTTGGTGGGATATATGGTGGACGGTTTTGAGAGGGTTTGTGTGATTATTCTTGCTTCAAAAATCAGCCAAAAACTCTCCTTAAGTTCTTAGCAAAAATTGGTTTTTGGTTTCATAAGAAAAGGAGTCATATTTTGCAAGTTGTGGAACTAGCATTCAAGGGTGTTCAAGCTTGTGGTGGATCAACTATAGAGGGATTCTAATTTGATTCCTAGCTATCAAAATCATCCAAACCAAACCCAAGAACAAAGGTTATGATCTTGAACTTAAACTATGTTTGTTTTTCATCTTATCTCTACATGCATGTAGCATGATCCTCTTGAAAATGGAATTTGTGTTCATGATTTTATGCTTCCGTTGCAAACTCATGTTTTTGAAACTAATTACATGAACCATGATTTCCAACAAAACCTTTTCCCCACTGACGTTGGCTGACGGTACACACTGCTTCTTTGCAACAACGTTCATTCAACCCCTTATTCGAAAAACAACTTTTTTCTTTTATAAAAATGTCTTCAAAGAAAACTTTTGAGTTTCAAGCCTGAGATCAAAACCCATCAAGTGAGTCTGATTCACTCAAGCTCTGGCTCTGATACCAACTTGTAACACCCCACTTTTAGAGAAAACATCTTTATTTAAATGAATATCAATAATTAACATTTTGAAAAAAACATTAAAAAACATTTTACATCGGTTCACAGCGTAGATCCTCAGATAAGCAGCATCAGTGTGTATCCGTCATGCCTAGCCGTCATTTTCACATGTATACCTGAAATGATAATTTAATAGGGAAAGGATAAGCACACGGCTTAGTGAGTTCCAACATCTACACAGCATGTTAATCACATATACTCAACCCTTATAGGAAAATACAGCTATTTATCACACATAACATGCTCTACCCAGTACGTCGAATTATAGTCCTTTACTCAGCATTTCGTGCCGCGCATACTCTGTACGTCGAGTCATGCGTATCTGCTCAGTAAGTCTAACTCCTCTGCTCAGCCCTTAGAGCCGCGCATACCCTGTACGTCAGGTCATGCGTATCTGCTCAATAAATCAAACTTCATTGCTCAGTACGTCGAGCCACCCTATATATCTCGATTTGTCATCCCCATATTATCCACATGCTAGACCTAAACTTGTCTAGTACTAACTACAAACACCATATCCCAACCCATACAACTATCACAGGAAAGTGTATTATAAAATACACACAGCTTGGTATTACACATAAACATCTTATAAGCACACAACACTACAGTAAAGCACATATAACCTCCACACAATGTAGTGAGAAACTCACCTGGCTGTAGTTGACTATAGCGTTTATCTTTGTTTTGTATTCCCTCTTTAACTGTTAACACAATAAAACACTTATCACTCTTTAACTCTTAGTGATATCATAGTTGTATTATTAAACCCTTCCATAATTCCAATATGATACCTCATGATTTATCAAGTAAAGAACGGCCAGGTAGAAGATTAGATGGGGTGGCAGGATCCTTTCAGCATTTTAGCCTTTCGGAAAATCCAACAACAAGATCCCATGTAATCGGCCTAGGCACCGCCCTCGTAAGTAAATCATTTGGTATAATTTCTGGAATTACGAATAGTATAACCTCCACATTTTATAGTTTAACATTTATAAACTATTAGGGAAATGCGATAACGATTACTCACTTAAGATTGACGCTTTCGCAAAGCCTTGACACGCTTCCCGTTTCGCTCTTCCAACACTTCCCGGGCACCTCGTTACCAGCTACCACTCGCTCTTAACTCCTCCCGACCTATTTTCCTCACCAGAACACTTCTCGATATCGTAAGGTTGTTTGGTGTTTGTTGTGGGTTGAAATGAAGAAGTTGAGCCTTTATTTATAGGGCTTGAAAACACTATTCATGACGTCATCACGACATCATCGTCACTATTCACGACGTCATCACGACATCATCGTCACTATTCATGAGGTAAGCGCTTACTTCATTTCTCGGGTACTATTCACACCGGAGTACTATTCAAGCCGGAGTTACTATTCACGCCGGAGTACTATTCACAACGTTTTTTTTTTTTTGAAAAACGGTCGTTACAGCCACCACCAACCACCTTCACCCACCACCACCGCCACCACACACCACTACCATCACCACCTTCACCCACCACTGCCGCCGCTGCCATCCACCACTACCACCCACCACCGTCACTGACCACCACCGCCACCCACCACCACCACCACGCATTACTACCACCACCTGCCACCGCCACCACCACATCCACCATCATCCACCACCACTACTGCCCACCATCCACCACCATAACCCATCACTCTCACCCACCACCACCCACCGCCACCACCACCACCACCGCCGCTACCATCCACCACCACCCACCACTAGCAATAAGTTATAAAATAAAGTAAATATTATGCAAAAATAATAATAATGGTAAATTTGTCATTTACATAGATTCCAATTCCATTTCCAGCAGCCAAACTAAATATGAAAATGATTTCAATTCCATTTCTACCAACCAAACAGAATATGGAATTGGATTCCAAATTCTTGACAAATTCTAATTCCTTCAAAAAAACTTTTGGCGAACGAAACGCCACCTTAGAGTCGCCATGTCTACTAGGTTGGTTCAATTAGTTGACCTCTCCTTTTTAAGCTCAATTCTAACACTCATAAATCCTATTACAATACTTTGTTAACGATGGATGAAAATCGAGTGTCTAGTCATATAAGAATCATAAATTCTATCACATCTTTTTAACTATGAATGAGAATAGAATTTGGACTTCTAAACCAAGCTCTAATAAGAATCATAACCATTTTTAGGCTTGAATCTCAAAAAAATTTAATTGAAAAATCTGATCATTCGAGTGATTAGATGCCCAAAAGGAATCAAGTGTTGGGGACAACAAAATTACATTACTATGTTAGGTTTGAACCAGTGTTGCAGAAATCGGTATTCGGTACTTGTTCGGTTGACTGGGGAGTGGCGAGTACTCCAATTACTTGGAGAGTACTTAGATTTGAAATTTTATATAGAATTTTTTTTAGGGAAATTATATATATAATCAAAATCAAAGTTGATTGAATTTCATAACAAAATTAATTGAAATATCAATAAAAATATACAATTTCAAATGTTAAATTGTTAAACTTTTTCAAAATTGATATTCCTTCCTTTAATATTCGAGCCATCATTTAACCATTAGTTCTTTTGGTTTTTCAATCAAATTTACAATAAACTTAACAAAATTAAAATCAAACAAGGTTTAATAAACAACTAAATATATGATGTATGTTAAAAAAATTGGTTAACAATTATAGTTATTTATTTTTCTAAATAAAGTCAAAATTACCAGATATGACCGAGTTTGACTGAGTTGCTCCGAGTTGGACCGAGTTTGACCCGAGTAGAACCGATTTTCGAGTTGTTGGGCCGAGTTGGCTTAACAAGCCTCAGTAAGAGGCTAGGTCCGAGTACTCGACTAAATTGGCCGAGTTTAGAACGCTGATTTGAACCACAGCTACAATTGTTTTGTCTAGTTTGAGCTTTCAGTGAAAACATGATGCATGGATGTTCTGAACTTGTTTCAAATGACAACACAACATATTTTTTGAGAGTTGAATTGCAAAGAGAGATTAAACTAACCAGGTATTTTGACAGAAAAATTATATACAGGCTTGTTGTAATAAGAAATACAAAATGATACAATAAACATGTTATCAAATAAAATAATTGATCAAATCCGAAACAGATTAATATCAACATTGAGAGTTTTGGGATTTTATGTAGGTAAGTAGCTTCAGGTAGTACATTGTTCCGAAACATATATAACAATAAAATACATATACCAAAACTACCAATTGTTTCATCACTAATAAGTAATGAATTTTATAAATAACTAGCAAAATGAATTCAAGGATTACCTATACTTATCAGTGGAAATATGAATATTATAAAACTTTCTAGCACATACCGATCTACTTTATCAAACGACTTACTTTTTTACAAAAAGAAAGTAAGCTATTTGAAGAAAATTACTTTTGATTTGGTTGGTGCATGATTTGGCAGGAAACGGTAATAGGAAGATGTGTGATAAATGTGTAATAATCGGGGTTTTAAGTCGCGCCGTAGCGGCGAGATTTAATTGGGAAAATGACTTATTAGGGTAACCAACTAGTTGATTTGTTCACGTTTAGTCACTTTCTTTTTTTTCGTGCTTTATTTGCCATTGAACTATCTATTTTGTTCATGATACATCCTTACGACCTGTAATAGCAGGTTACAGCCTAATTGAAATCTATTTTGTTCACATTTGGTCACTTTCCTTTTTTATTCGTGCTTTATTTGCCATTAATTTAATTTATTTTTCCATTTTTATTCGTGCAGATCTGAAATGACTATTTTGCCCTTTTTAATTTATTTTTCCATTTTTATTACATTTTAAGGATTTTTTTATTAATGACTTTTAATTAAAAATAAATAAGAAAATAATCAACCACCGCCTCTCTCTCTCTCTCCGTCTCTCTCAATTAATAAAACCTGCAACTAAACACACACACACATTGCAACTAAACACACACACACACATACATACGCACTTTGCAACTAAAAACACAGATATCACCACCATCTACAGCAAAGATCTAGATAAAGAAGTTTTTTGTAGCATGCTTAATGGCTCGTCTGATTTAATCTAAGAAGTTTTTCGTAGCATGCTTAGTTGGTTGAATCGTTGGCTTGTAACGGTGGAGGTGGATTGTCAGGGCAAAACAACTTTGATGTGTACTTTTGTTTTCAATGTTTTTTTTGCACAGATCGGGAAACTTCTGATTGCAACATTCTGATTCGGTAGGTTTGGAGTGCTCTTCCCTCTCATTATCTTTGTCCAGATCTTTGCTGTAGATGGTGGTGATATCTGTGTTTTTAGTTGCAAAATGCGTATGTGTGTATGTGTTTAGTTGCAATGTGTGTGTGTGTGTGTGTTTAGTTGCAGGTTTTATTAATTGAGAGAGACAAAGAGAGAGAGAGAGAGAGGCGGTGGTGGGTTGTTTTCTTATTTATTTTTAATTAAAAGTCATTAATAAAAAATCCTTAAAATGTAATAAAAATGGAAAAATAAATTAAAAAGGGCAAAATAGTCATTTCAGATCTGCACAAATAAAGATAGAAAAATAAATTAAAAATGGAAAAATAAATTAAATTAATGGCAAATAAAGCACGAATAAAAAAGGAAAGTGACCAAATGTGAACAAAATAGATGTCAATTAGACTGTAACCTGCTATTACAGGTCGTAATGATGTATCATGAACAAAATAGATAGTTCAATGGCAAATAAAGCACGAAAAAAAAGAAAGTGACTAAACGTGAACAAATCAACTAGTTGGTTACCCTAATAAGTCATTTTCCCGATTTAATTTCATATAGAGTTATTTTCGATTCAACAAACTAATATAATATGTTTTTGTTTTTACAAAATATAAGGACCAATGGACCATATTAGTAATTTTACTCTTACTCGGGACAAATTTTGTAATTTTGTTTTAAACTATTATAAATGGGCTATTTCAATAAGTTTACTACTATAGGGACCATTTTTGTAACTTTTTACATTTCTTGCTATTATGTAGTGACTATTTCAACAATTCACGTAATTAAAAATACATAGGCTATTTCTAAAATATTTGTATTTTATTGACATTGAGATCATTTCTGTAATTTTACTATTATATAGGGACCAGATGAATTTTACTGTTACACGTGGATCATTTCTATAATTCCACAAATTAAAGAAAATGAAAAATATTGTTGTAATATGACATTAAGAATAGTAAAAGCACAACATGATAAATATATAATTTTACAAATTAAAAACACAAAGATCATTTCTATATAATATTAGTATTTTACCGAGACCATTTCTATAATATTACTATTATATAGAGACCATTTCAATAATTTTATTTTACATTATCACACATGGTCCGTTTTTGTAAATTTACTATTAAAAACGGACTATTTCCTAAATTTTATTTACACATGAATATTTTCTATAAGTCTAGTATTCCATAGTAAATAATTTTTGTAATTCTACAAAAAAAAAAAAAAAAAAAAAACTATTGCTTGATATGACCTTAAAAATAGTAATACACAATATCATGAATGTTATAGTATATAGGGGTGTTTGTGATTGATTATTTAACTCAATAAATATTTTCTGATATAAGTGCTTATTGACTTATATTGTCGCAAAAAGAGTTTTTAAAAAGTGTTTGAATTGACTTATTTGGTGGAAAATGTTATAAGTTGATAAGTTAATAAGTGTTTAGATTTATTTCTTTAAGAAAATAGTCTTTTTGGTCCAATAAGTCATAAAGAGATCTAATAAGTAAGGGCGGCCTTATGCATTTTGACTTATTTGCTTATATTGAAAAGAAGTTTTAAACGGAACTAATTATTTGTTTATTTACATTTGCCAAACACACTTATTGACTTATTTGTTTTTTGAAAAGTCAATAAGTCAATAAAAAATTTTCATAAGCAACCCCAAACACCCTCATAATGTATGTGGTATGATAAACGGTGACAGTGCAAGAATGTTATGGCATGATAAATGGTGACGGTGCAAGTATGAATAGAAGCAAGTCATATGAAGTAAGTATCTTTATGGTGTAATAAAGCAAATCGTATGAAGTCTCCTGATTAATGGTGTAATAGAAGTTGTATGAAGTAGGTCGTTTGATAAATGGTGTAATAAAAGGTTCTGGTCAACCGAATAGCTTAACATTATTGCATAGTGGGATCTTTTAGAAAAATAAACAACAAATTATCAACAACGTTTTTCTTCTTTAAGGTGACAGCTTGGAACATAACTAAAACCAAAGACCTTTCATTAGCATGTAACTAGATAGAATTTAAAAGGGACAAGCTACCAAAAACTCTTGGCACAAAATGACTATCATGGGGCAAGCCTAGCTATATATTGAGGAAAGTGATGATGATTGATTTGTTTAAATTATTTGAAAATAAAGAAATAATTTAAAAATGGAAACAATATAAGATCACAAATACCGAAACACAAAGCTGGTCAAATAAAGAAATTAAAGCTGGTTGGATGGATAAAACGATCAGCTAGACATACATGGGAATATCCGAATATGTTGTTCATGGTGTGATTGGTGTCAAGCAAGCTAAACCACAATAAATACCATCACATGCGTAGGAAAATGCTAGTAAAAGCACAATTACAACATATAAGCCATACAGACATAAAGGTCTTGTCGCACTCAAAAAGACTAACCGGTTCACACTAAACTCATAAGGCCTAACCTAAATTATGGTACACTAATGCCATGTGAGAAAGTAAGTAAGAAGAATGTGGTCTTGTCGCCAAGTTAGTCACTTTACAAACAATTATATATATATATATATATATATATATATATATATATATATATATATATATATATATATATATATATATATATATAGAGAGAGAGGTAGGTTCAATTGAGGACACTAAAACGCGAGAACAGATCTGGACCATTCAAATATTAAAATCAAAGGCTAATATTAAAAGGTAATTTATGTAATATTCAATAATAGTTTAATAAAATTTTAATTTTTAATAGATTATAAGGGTATTATGGTCAAAAAAATTAGGCTATTTTTATCATTTCCTAGAAAATATCTCTCTCTCTCCTCTACATATTCCGATTACGTAAACCCTAAGAACATTCGCTCAACAAACTAGATCTGGTGCACATATCTATCTTGTCGTCGTTCTTGGATACCTCGCTGCTGAGGTTACTTTTCAAGTTTTCTATGATTTGTTGTTTTCGTTGCTTCTTTCAATTTTGTATATTCGTTGAAATCAGTAATTGATTTGTTTTACAAATTGATTTTTAGGGGATGTGAAGACCAATGGCGGACGACACCCTTAGTTGTCGATAGCTTGATTGGATTAGTTAAAGGCAACCCAATTTATAAAAGGGTTTGACTATTTATACCCCTTTTATTTTCTACCTTTTACCCCCTAATAATTAGTTTAATTTTTTTTCCTAAAATAGATATAATGATTAAATAATAATAGGAAGAATGAATGGACGTAATAAATGGTAATAAATGCTGTAATTTAAGTTGGACAAATTATCAGCCGGGCCCTAAATGAAAATAAACGAAAAGTAGGGTACGTACAATTTAAAAAAGAATTAAAAGTTGTAAAATTTAAAAACCCTAATTCTATCTCCACTCACTCATCTGCCTCCTTCCTCCTTCACGCCTCATCTTTCGATCTCCTCCGACTCTAAGTTTCTCAGTCTCACCGGCCATAGCAGCGGCGTCTCACCATAGGCATCAGCGCCTTACCGCCGGCTACAGCATCACTCTCGATCTCTGCCACCGTTCACCGTCGTCGTGTCCGGTATGTATCGACCCGATTCTCTCTTTCTCTCTGTCCTGATATCTCACCGTCTCTCTGTCACTCTTGACCTCACCGGCGGCCTCAACGTCAACAGATCGACCGGAAGTCACTCACACTCCTCACTCTCTTTCTGTCTGTCACGCTACCTCTCTCTCTCTCTTTCTGTTTCTGTCTCTCACGGTACCTCTCTCTTTCTCTGATCACAGGTTGTTTCGGGTGGGTTTGGTGGTTTGAATGCAAGTGGCCGGAGACTCTATGCCGGAATCAGTTGCCGGATGTCCCCCGTAGTTAATGGAAATAGATTTGGCTAATCAATTATGTCTTTGATCGATGCATCTTTTTGCAGCTTATACAACTTGTTTACGTGTTTTGCGTGAGTGCATATCTTTAAAAGAATTAAACAATTACCTATGCATTTGATTTTTGGCCGGAGACTCCATGCCGGAATGCAAATGTTTTTTTTAAACTGTGTACTTTTATATATTAATAAAGTGTAGTTTGAAATTTAATTTTCTTTAACGGTAAATGTAATTCTCTTTTAAAAATATTGATTGAAATTTTATTGGAAATGGCGCTTTATGGTTTCAAAAAGCTAGAAAAAGCTGTTTACCAACTTATTAATTATGGAGGGGGTAATGCCAGTAATTAAGGGGTATAAAAAGTAGGACCCTAAAAGTATCACTTTTCTTTTGCTCCTTTATTGTTCCAAATTGGTGGATAACACAAAAAGGTTTTCCAGATGTTGCCGTCTTGCCATCATTTTTTCATCGTTAAAGTATATATTTACTTTAATCTCAATTACAAACTATTTCTTATTTTTAGATTATAAAAGTAAGCAAAATTGAATGACTGATAGTTTTAATATTTTATTATCATACTAGGTTACATAATGATATATTACATCGGTTTGTTGAAAAATATATCAAATATAATAAATCGTAAGGATTCCTAAATAGTTGACATTCGAAAGGCAAGCCGGAAAATTATATAGTTGCAAATACAGATCTATGATCTTTGGTTAATGATTATACAGTTGGTTAATATACGTTATGTGCTTTTTCTTTTTTCAATGTAATCATTTATGAATAATTCATTTCAATGTAGGTGTGTGTATGTGTTCCCAACGTTACTTTCTAAAAATATGTTCTTTTTGCAATTATAGCTCCAGTGGGAAAAATGTATTATTGATGATTATACGTAGTATTCATTGATGATTATGTGTATTATTCAATAATCGTATACCATTGTATCGATAATCATGTATATTAAATGGAGAATAATTGTTACCACATTCAATGTTAATTTTAGACTGTATTCATCAATGAATACGCTTGTAAAGATAATCATACAAGTATTCATCAATGAATATGCCTTTAAAGATTATCCATACAAGTATTTATCAATGAATACGCCTATAAAAGATGATACATACATGTATTCATCATTGAATACGTTTGTAAAGATGTTCCATGCATGTATTCATCAATGAATATGCTTGTAAAGATGATCCATACAATTATTCATCAATGAATACGCTTGTAAAGATGTTCCATACATGTATTCATCAATGAATACGCTGTAAAGATGATCCATACAATTATTCATCAATGAATGTTAATATATTTGCTACATGTGCAGATGTATGATTTTATTTGTAAATGATTATATGCATATATGTATAACTTTCATTTGTATTCATCAATGAATACGCCTATAAAGATGATCCATACATGTATTCATCAATAAATACATATGTAAAGATGACACATACAATTATTAATCAATGAATGTTAATATTTTTGCTACATGTGCATATGTGTGCTGATATTTATTGATAATTATATGTATAGATGTATAATTTTCAATCGTATTCATTAATGAATCTTAATATATGTATCAGGTTAAGCCACATTAGGAACTTGGTTCTCAAATTTTTGAAGATTGCACAAAAATGGCATACGTACAAGAATGAGCAAACACAAGCAGACCTAGAAGATGATCAAAGACATTTTCTCTGTGTTTTGTTGTATTCATCTATGATTATAAAAAATACATAATTATGACATTGTAATTTTTTTTCCTTTGTTGTGTTATTCATTTATGAATAAATGTACATGCATTTATGAAGTATTCATTTTTTTCTCTAAATTTTTTTATTCATTTATGATTACATCCGTATTCATTATTGATTAAATTTATGTTTTATTCATCCATGATTACAAATATTATGATTAATGGGTAAAAACGAAAAAAAATCATATTATATGATAATTTTGTTAATTTTTGATGATTAAAAAAATGGGTTTTATTTAAATTTCGAAAATTAGGAAAAAAATCCTTAAATTAGATTACGTTCCACTATTTTAGGAATTAGTTAATTATCTAGATTATCCATATTTAGATTTATTGTAAAATTCCATTTATGTCCCTCTAAAATGATTGGCTCAGATTTGTCCTCGCGTTCTCAACCTTTTAATTGTCCTCGTTTGAACCTCTCCCTATATATATATATATATATATATATATATATATATATATATATATATATATATATATATATATATATATATATATATATATATATATATATATATATAAAATTGTTGCCTTGAATGAACACTACCACTTTAGTTTATTATAATTTTTATCCCTGTAGTTTTAATTTGTATAATTATAGTTTTAGTCCCTATAGTTTTAATTTTTATCAATTACAATTTTGGTCCCTATAGTTTTGTTTGCCAGTTTAACATTATTACAGTTTTGATCCCTGTAGTTTTAATTTGTTGACTTCCTTAACCGCAGCAACGCGCGGCTCCCTTCCGCTCGTTATATTCTATGTCGTTTTGATCCCTGTAGTTTTAATTTGTTGACTTCCTTAACCGCAGCAACGCGCGGCTCCCTTCCGCTCGTTATATTCTATGTCTAGATGTGTCAATTCCTACATAATGGCAAATACAAAAGTGCCAAGTGTAAACATGGCATTATAAAGTGCACACTAAACATTCATGCTATTATTATGTATTGCTCGTAATGATAAAATAGCTAAAAACAATTAATTTCCACATTAAAATTAAAATATGAATAAAATCATGAAAGTGACATGGATAATCAATAAAACATCACATAAAAACCATTATTGTTAAATGACACAATTCCCACGCTCATGTTTAGAGTCTCATTAAGCCACTCAACCAAAACCCTAAACTAGACTACTCAGACATGATTTCAGAAACAAACACCATATGTATTTCAATAACCAAAATGAAATCCATGTCTTTTCAATGAAGAATAATCAACAAACTGAAGTTTTATAAAAAGAAACAAGAATGTATATCCAGTCGATCGATCACCTCGGGATCACCTCTATTTTCGTATGCAACCATGAACAGAGTGCAAAAGTCTAAACAACAATTTTTTGTTGACCATTGGAAGTACGAGTCTTGGAAGCACTCAAACAACAATTTATAGTTCTTTTCTGCATCAAACTTTCATGCTACAAACAAGATAATCGCATTGAAAGTACGAGTCTTAGAATTCACAAGACTCGACACGCGTATTCATAAATTCGCCAATTTAAGTTCAACTCCGGACTAAAACTTATAAACGAAGGGATAAAAATATGCATTTTAATTACAAGTATTGTGATTCTAGAGAGATAAAGAAATGACAGAAGAATCGTATTCTTTTTATTACTGAGAAAAGAAAACAAGCTACACTTATATACTGTACAAACTGTGCTAACCTACTGTCACACCCCGATCCTTGGCGGAATCGATCAAGGCGTGATATATTGTTCAAAGTCTCATGACAACTATGTTATAATATGATTAGATTCAATTAAGTACTAAGTATGCAAACAAAATCCACAACATACAAATACAAATCCAAATACAACAACATTTATTACAGGAAATTTAAATAGTATTGTGGGTTTCTAAGGTACACCCTACTTTTCATCAACTCCATTCTTCAAATCTGCATCATGGGTAAAAACAGGTCAACTACGAGAGTTGGTGAGTAATCTAGTTTTATTAAAGAAAATTGTGAGTTTGAATAATTTGAAATTTGTTTTCTTTTGAAGTTGGCAAACAAGTGTTATTGAGATAACAATTTATAAATCAAAAATTGATTAACAAATGATAACAACAACAATAAGTCCTCACCCTATATATACATATAAGTATATATATAGGATGGAGCATCTAATCATCATACACACTCAACCACGTGCAATCAATCACCTTAGCGTCCCAAGGCGGGGTGGTCAACCCAATAGCGCTATTATTGTCCATAACGTACCTCAAGAATACGGGCATAGTCATGGAGATTAGACTAAAAATGATAATGCACTACAAGTACATGTAGCGTAAACAAACAATAATTATACAAATAATGATTCAAGTATAAATGTCCCAACAATGTCTCAATTGTGATAAAATAATAAAATGAAGTTGAAAACATATTAGAACCACATGATACACCCCAAAAGTATTGAAAAGTATAAAATACGGGGTAGATTACTCACATTAGTCCAATAAGGAATGCGCGTGTTGTACGATAGACGGCTCGGGTCAAAACGACGTGGAACCTATTATAATTAATAGTTTTGGTTTAGGAATCGATAAATAGGAATATAGTATTAATAAAATAATTTAAACACATATTATTATATTAGATGAATTAACAATTATCCAAATTTTGTTTTGAATATCAATGTATTTATATGTTAAATGAATTTTAAATTGAATTAATTACTTTGCTTAATTAATTTATATTTTCACTTTAGGAAATATTTTAATAATTTCTTATTAAAATAATAACTAGTCAAATTATAAGTATTTACAGATTTTATATATTATAAACAATTATTTATATGAAATAATCATTAAAATGCTTTTTTACATGCTTAGATATTTAGGAAAATGGTTTTAAATACTAAACAGTAATGAAACATTCTGAAATTATCAGAAAATAATTATTTCATAAAATAGTAATTACTGTAAAATTTTCATATTTTTCTTAACTGCTTTAGTATTTATTTAGTATTTTAATGTTTAAACAACAACAAAATTCGAAACAAATAATGAATGATCCCTAAAAATTCTGGAAAACTAACCATAGTTTTCTAACATTATATTGAGCCTACTGTAAATATTTTGGATATTTTGGATTAAGGGAAGTATTTCTTATGTTTTTCATTATTAACTAACCAATAAAATCATAAATAATAGGAAAATATTAAGAGAAATTAATTAGACTTTTTATTTATGATTACCATGTTATATATGATATTCTGATAAGGTGTTATAATTTTTGGACATGTGTAGCTATTTAATATCAATTTAAACCATTAAATAAACATTAAATCAGGAACAATACGAAAAAATTCTTACAAAATTCTGTAAATTTATTCATGGAGTCTTTAATATGTGAATAAGGTGCGAAAAATATAAAATCTAGTTTTTAACATACATAACTATATTTTGCAATTTATTTATCTACAACAAAATAAAATACAAAATAAGCATCAAACTGTAATATAAATGCATGAAACTTTATAAATCCACTTTACTCAATATATGGGTTGTTCCAAAATATTCCCAGAATTTATTGATTGCAAAAAGTATTTTATGTGAATTATTGCCTTATTTTAGTGCAATAATTATAGTAATTCAATAAAAATAAGTTATTTTCTGAAAATTTCCAGAACTTCTTATTTTATTGATGGGATC
The DNA here is from genome assembly GCA_023525715.1 of Cichorium intybus. Classification (NCBI taxonomy): domain Eukaryota; kingdom Viridiplantae; phylum Streptophyta; class Magnoliopsida; order Asterales; family Asteraceae; genus Cichorium; species Cichorium intybus. Next base: position 130,183,196 of record CM042010.1, read on the forward strand.
TTTAGAAAAATCAGGTTTATGCATAAAATGAGTTTTAGATATTTTGGTGGATTTAATTTGTTTCATGTATGAATTTGGAACTTTTAACAACTTACCTTGATGAATGCTTCAATAGGGATGAAGATTTGAGTATGAGAGCTTGTTCTTGGCTGGAAAATTGGTATTTCTTAGATGAATTTCGAGATTGAGAGGGAGAGAAAGGATAGAAAGGGTTTGAGTGGTGATGAGAATAATGTGTGGGGAGAAAAATGAAAGGAAAGATGATGAGAGGTGTGAGTGGGAGACCATGGGAATAACTTTTGACTTTAGGTGGTCCTCATAATTTCCCACTAGTACAAGCATCTCTATGTAATACACTAATTAATATAAGAATTTTATAAAATTTAATGTAGAGTTTATAAAAATAGAGTTTTATAAAAAAAATAGGTTATTATTTGATTATAACAATCTACTTTGATTTGAAGTTTAATTATAGTATTCAAGTTTGACTCTTTTAATTTAATTAGAGTATCATACTTTGATTTGATTTTAATATGGTATCATAATTTAATTTGATTATAGTTATAACGTTTTACTATGCTATTTTGCTATTAACGTCAATTTATATCGTATTGTATAGGTTTTGATCCTATTAGCGTCAAGTAAATCTTGAGTAGGGTTTATTAAATTTCCCAATTGGGTTGGGTTGACCCGAATCCATTTTAGGCGGATGTCACAGTCTCCCCTACTTTAGGAAATTTCGTCCCGAAATTTAAGAAGAGAGTACCTTAAGAGAAAAGTTGTGGGTATTTGGTACGCATTTGATCCTCACGCTCCCATGTATACTCAGGTCCACGTGCTGACTGCCACTTTACCTTGACCAGGGGAATGCGACTTCTTTTGAGTTGCTTTTCCATTCGGTCGGCAATTTCCAAGGGTTTCTCGATAAATTGCATTGTCTCGTCGATTTGGATATCCTCAAGAGGAACATGAAGGTTCTCGTCTGCTAAACACTTCTTGAGGTTGGCTATATGAAATACTGGGTGTACTTTATTAAGCTCTATTGGTAGATCCAACTCGTAGGCTACTGGTCCGATCCTTTTCAGGATTTTGAACGGGCCTACATAGCGTGGTGCCAATTTACCCTTGCGTCCAAATCGAACCACACCTTTCCATGGGGACACTTTTAACATGACCATGTCACCCACGGTAAATTCAAGCGATTTGCGTCGCTTGTCGGCGTAACTCTTTTGTCGGCTACGAGCTGCGAGAAGGTTATTGCGAATCTGAGTGATTTTGTCGGTTGTTTCCTGGATAAGCTCAGGACCAACGATTGGAGAATCCACTGTTGCGCGAATCACGTGGGACTCGCCAATTTCATGCCAGCAAATAGGAGATCGGCATTTACGGCCATACAATGCTTCAAATGGTGGCATCTTGATGCTAGAATGATAACTGTTATTATAGGAGAATTCCACCAATGGTAAATGAGAGTCCCAGTTTCCTCCGAAATCTAAGACACACGCCCTCAACATATCTTCGAGTGTTTGAATTGTCCTCTCAGATTGACCATCGGTTTGAGGATGATAGGCGGTACTGAGATCGAGGCGGGTTCCCATGGCTGCTTGAAGTGATTGCCAAATCCGAGAGAGAAATCTCCCATCACGATCTAAAATGATGCTGAGAGGGATGTCATGCCGACTAACTATCTCGTCGATGTAAATTCGAGCAAGTTGTTCGACCTTGAAATCTTCACGGATGGGAAGGAAATGAGCGGATTTGGTCAAACGGTCAATGATTACCCAAATGCTGTCGTGTCCCTTGGTGGTACGGGGAAGTTTGGTTACGAAATCCATGGCGATCGCTTCCCATTTCCACTCGGGGATTACCGGTTGGACCAATAGTCCAGAGGGTCGTTGATGTTCTGCTTTGACTCTGGAACATGTAAGACATTTGGCCACGAATAAAGCAATATCCTTTTTCATTCCCGACCACCAATAATTGGTTCTCAAGCCATGATACATCTTGTCAGCGCCAGGATGAATGGAATATCGAGTTTTATGGATTTCTTCCATCAGGAATGTACGAAGATTGTCGCGATCTGGGATCCAGATGCGATCTTGATAATAGAAAATACCATCAGATTTACTTTCCAACTCCCCATCAATTCCCGTGGGCATGTCATTTTCGGTAATTGCCGAGTGTTGGGCTCCTCGAATTCGGTCACTGAGATTGGACAAGATAGGAGAACATATTAGATGAAATGCTTTGGCATGTTCTTTTCGGCTTAACGCGTCAGCTACGACGTTTGCCTTGCCCGGATGATAGCGTATTTCACACTCGTAATCATTTAGGAGTTCGACCCATCGTGTTTGTCTCATATTGAGTTCTTTTTGATTAAGAATATGTTGCAAGCTCTTGTGGTCGGTGAAAATTACGCATTTAGTGCCGTAAAGGTAATGCCTCCAAATTTTAAGAGCGAAAACCACGGCACCGAGCTCCAAATCATGAGTCGTATAATTCCTTTCATGGATTTTGAGTTGTCGCGATGCGTAAGCTATAACCTTTCCCCTTTGCATCAAAACACAACCTAGACCGAGATTGGAGGCATCGCAGTATACCACAAAATCTTCGGATCCTTCAGGAAGTGTAAGAATCGGAGCGTCACACAATCTTTGTTTAAGGGTTTGGAAAGCGTCTTCTTGCTTGGGTCCCCAATCAAATGGCGTACCCTTGCAAGTGAGAAAAGTAAGCGGTAAAGCGATCTTTGAGAAATTTGAAATGAAACGCCGGTAATAGCCAGCTAAACCGAGGAATGACCGAATTTCCTTGGGGTTACGTGGGGCTTTCCAATTCTTAACTGCTTCAACTTTTGCGGGATCGACTAAAATACCCTTGTCGCTTACAATATGACCGAGGAATTGTACCTCATTTAACCAAAACTCGCATTTCGAAAATTTGGCATAGAGCTGATTTCCTTGCAATGTTTGGAGAGTTAGACGAAGGTGTCTTTCATGGTCTGCCTTTGTCTTGGAGTAAATGAGGATGTCATCAATAAAGACGATAACAAAACGGTCGAGATAAGGTTTAAATACCCGATTCATCAAGTCCATGAATGCGGCAGGGGCATTCGTTAGGCCAAAAGGCATAACGGTGAACTCGTAATGGCCATAGCGGGTTCGGAAAGCGGTTTTGGGGATGTCTTCTTCCCGTACTCGAAGTTGGTGATAACCCGAGCGGAGGTCGATTTTTGAGAAACATGAAGCTCCTTGAAGCTGATCAAAAAGGTCGTCGATCCGAGGTAACGGATATCGGTTCTTGATGGTCAATTTATTTAACTCCCGATAATCGATACACATACGAAACGAACCATCTTTCTTTTTGATGAAGAGAACCGGGGCTCCCCAGGGTGAAGTACTAGGGCGGATAAATCCCTTATCTGTTAATTCTTGGAGCTGACTTGCCAATTCTTGCATCTCGGTTGGAGCCAACCGATATGGAGACTTGGCTATGGGAGCAGCCTCAGGAACGAGATCGATGCGGAACTCTAGCTCACGTACTGGAGGGAGTCCAGATACGTCATCGGGAAAGATGTCGGGAAAGTCTCGTACAATCGGAATATCTTCGATCTTCTTTTCTTTGACCTTTGTTTCCACCACATGGGCTAAGAAAGCCATGTATTCTTTACGTAGATACGATCGAGCTTGAGTACATGACATAAGACTAAGTTTTTTTGAACGAGTCTCGCCATAAATACGAAGACTTTGACCGTCGGCAAGAGGAATACGAATAAACTTCTCGTAACACACTATTTCAGCATGGTTTTGGGATAGCCAATCCATTCCCACGATGATGTCGAAGCTACCAAGTTCCATAGGAACTAAATTGACAGAAAATTTATGACCGCAAAAATCAAAAGTGCAATCTTGGATGACTGCATTGAGTGAAATGTTTTTTCCATTGGCGACTTCTACGGTAAAGTGTTCATCAAGTATCGTGCGAGGTGTGTGAAGTATGGGTTCAAATTCCAAGGACACAAAACTTTTGTCGGCACCTGAATCAAAAAGTACTGATGCGTAGCAGTCATTTATGAGAAACGTACCATTTACGACCTTGTTATCGGTCTGTGCTTGGGTTGCGGTAATGACAAATGCTCGGCCTTTGGGAGCTGGAACCTGCATTGTTGGATTTGCCTGGGCTTGAGTGTTAATGATATTGACAAGCCTAGGACACGCGTTTCTGAAATGGGTGGGGTCACCACAGTTGAAGCATGTTCCAGTTGGATACCGGGTTTGTGTTTGCTGATTTGAGGGTAGAGCGAATGGTCGCTGAGTTTTTGGTGCACGACATGTGTCCGCCAAGTGGCCATAGCGACCACAAGTCGTACAAAGGCGACACGGGCTGGTGGACATATGGTGATAGTTACAATGGTTACAGAGGGGGTGAGGTCCGGTATACGGCTTTTTGTTTGGTTGGGTGACTTGGGTGATAGGAGCAGCAGGGGTAATAACAGCATGGTTGTGGTGATGGCTTTTCCGCTTCTTTTTGTCGTGTCGGTGTGAGGACTCGGACTTGACAATTAAGGGGGTCTCAGGGGTCGGCTTTTCAGTTGTCATCTTTGAACCCTTGCGTGGGAGGACACCATCGTTCATATTATCCTCGTTGAGTTGACCTGCTATTTCAATAGCGGATTCCAAAGTAGATGGCCTGCTGCTGGTCACCGAATCACGGATCTGGCGCGGTAACCCTTTGATGTAGCGACGTATTGCAGTTTTCGTAGGTTGAACCATGTGAGGTAGGAGTCTTGAAAGATCATAGAATCTATTAGTGTAGGCCGCGTTGTCTCCTCCCTCCTGTTTCAGATTCCAGAATTCCTCCTCGAGAGTTTGCAATTCGCTGTCCGGACAGAACTTTTCTATCATGCGTTCCTTTAGTTTTGACCAGGTCATTCCCAAGGCAACACCCTCTCCTTTTGCCCGTTTTTCTAGGTTCCACCATGAGAGAGCATGACCTTGGAGGCACCCTGTAGCGTGACGGACCATCAGGTCCTCAGGGCACTCGCTGTGGATGAAAGTACTCTCCATTTCTTCGATCCATGTGAGGAGTGCAGTGGCACCATCTATGCCTTTGAAGTAAGGCGGATTACAGCTACGAAAATGCTTAAACGAGCAACGACGAGTGGTTGCTGGAGCTTGCGGCTGAAGAGTTTGAAGATGGGTTGCAATTGTTGGGATGACATTCGCTACCTCCTTAGCGATAAGGGCGGCTAGCCTCCGGTTGTTACGAGCAGCGTATGGGTGTCGTAATGCCATCTATGAGAAACACGCATATGGACTTGTGAGTTATTTGTAAATTGATTATGGAAATTAAGTTTGTAGACATTGTTGGGTAAAATGATTGTAAAACACTTGTTGGGCCATGGTTAGGAGTGTTGGGCACCTTTTGGGCTTTCCATGGGTACTAAATGTGAAGCATGTAGCAATTGCGTGGGCCCCCACAATACTAAGTTTTCACATGTTTTTCCCACTTCAAGGTCCATTAGGGAACTTAATAGTCCAATGAGTTGGCCATTTTGGAGTGTATCCTTTCGGATACGTTTGATAAGGTCGGGTATTTTGATGGCTCAAAAGTAATGTGAATGACGCGCTTTGGCCTATAGGTTTGGGAACTCTCGCCTTTGGTCCCCAGGTAAGCAAACTGGTCCCTCGGTTGATTGGGATGTATACGAATGCTTACCTAGTCAGGACTTTCGGGCTACCGGCACCTCCCCCTTCCAGTTACTACGCGTCCATTACTTTGATCCTACCCAACTAGAGTGGATGACTTTTAATTTCCTATGAGCTCTAAGGAATATATATGTATATAAATTTTTATTTTGAAACCATTTGAGTATGTGTGTGATTTTAAGAGAAAGAGGAGAAAATTCACAAGTGTATGCACACATATAAGTGTCGGGAATAATACGTAAGCACATAAGGGAGCAATTAGCACACAAAGGTATTCCTAGGATTTTCTAAGTGCGAATTGCTTGCAGTTGTGTGTGCATTTTATAAACTAGCATACGAGAGGACCCTAGAGGCTATAGACTAGGTCAAGGCAATTAACCTAATTCCCTATAGTCAAGGGCTCTGATACCAATCTGTCACACCCCGATCCTTGGCGGAATCGATCAAGGCGTGATATATTGTTCAAAGTCTCATGACAACTATGTTATAATATGATTAGATTCAATTAAGTACTAAGTATGCAAACAAAATCCACAACATACAAATACAAATCCAAATACAACAACATTTATTACAGGAAATTTAAATAGTATTGTGGGTTTCTAAGGTACACCCTACTTTTCATCAACTCCATTCTTCAAATCTGCATCATGGGTAAAAACAGGTCAACTACGAGAGTTGGTGAGTAATCTAGTTTTATTAAATAAAATTGTGAGTTTGAATAATTTGAAATTTGTTTTCTTTTGAAGTTGGCAAACAAGTGTTATTGAGATAACAATTTATAAATCAAAAATTGATTAACAAATGATAACAACAACAATAAGTCCTCACCCTATATATACATATAAGTATATATATATAGGATGGAGCATCTAATCATCATACACACTCAACCACGTGCAATCAATCACCTTAGCGTCCCAAGGCGGGGTGGTCAACCCAATAGCGCTATTATTGTCCATAACGTACCTCAAGAATACGGGCATAGTCATGGAGATTAGACTAAAAATGATAATGCACTACAAGTACATGTAGCGTAAACAAACAATAATTATACAAATAATGATTCAAGTATAAATGTCCCAACAATGTCTCAATTGTGATAAAATAATAAAATGAAGTTGAAAACATATTAGAACCACATGATACACCCCAAAAGTATTGAAAAGTATAAAATACGGGGTAGATTACTCACATTAGTCCAATAAGGAATGCGCGTGTTGTACGATAGACGGCTCGGGTCAAAACGACGTGGAACCTATTATAATTAATAGTTTTGGTTTAGGAATCGATAAATAGGAATATAGTATTAATAAAATAATTTAAACACATATTATTATATTAGATGAATTAACAATTATCCAAATTTTGTTTTGAATATCAATGTATTTATATGTTAAATGAATTTTAAATTGAATTAATTACTTTGCTTAATTAATTTATATTTTCACTTTAGGAAATATTTTAATAATTTCTTATTAAAATAATAACTAGTCAAATTATAAGTATTTACAGATTTTATATATTATAAACAATTATTTATATGAAATAATCATTAAAATGCTTTTTTACATGCTTAGATATTTAGGAAAATGGTTTTAAATACTAAACAGTAATGAAACATTCTGAAATTATCAGAAAATAATTATTTCATAAAATAGTAATTACTGTAAAATTTTCATATTTTTCTTAACTGCTTTAGTATTTATTTAGTATTTTAATGTTTAAACAACAACAAAATTCGAAACAAATAATGAATGATCCCTAAAAATTCTGGAAAACTAACCATAGTTTTCTAACATTATATTGAGCCTACTGTAAATATTTTGGATATTTTGGATTAAGGGAAGTATTTCTTATGTTTTTCATTATTAACTAACCAATAAAATCATAAATAATAGGAAAATATTAAGAGAAATTAATTAGACTTTTTATTTATGATTACCATGTTATATATGATATTCTGATAAGGTGTTATAATTTTTGGACATGTGTAGCTATTTAATATCAATTTAAACCATTAAATAAACATTAAATCAGGAACAATACGAAAAAATTCTTACAAAATTCTGTAAATTTATTCATGGAGTCTTTAATATGTGAATAAGGTGCGAAAAATATAAAATCTAGTTTTTAACATACATAACTATATTTTGCAATTTATTTATCTACAACAAAATAAAATACAAAATAAGCATCAAACTGTAATATAAATGCATGAAACTTTATAAATCCACTTTACTCAATATATGGGTTGTTCCAAAATATTTCCAGAATTTATTGATTGCAAAAAGTATTTTATGTGAATTATTGCCTTATTTTAGTGCAATAATTATAGTAATTCAATAAAAATAAGTTATTTTCTGAAAATTTCCAGAACTTCTTATTTTATTGATGGGATCTTTAGAAAAATCAGGTTTATGCATAAAATGAGTTTTAGATATTTTGGTGGATTTAATTTGTTTCATGTATGAATTTGGAACTTTTAACAACTTACCTTGATGAATGCTTCAATAGGGATGAAGATTTGAGTATGAGAGCTTGTTCTTGGCTGGAAAATTGGTATTTCTTAGATGAATTTCGAGATTGAGAGGGAGAGAAAGGATAGAGAGGGTTTGAGTGGTGATGAGAATAATGTGTGGGGAGAAAAATGAAAGGAAAGATGATGAGAGGTGTGAGTGGGAGACCATGGGAATAACTTTTGACTTTAGGTGGTCCTCATAATTTCCCACTAGTACAAGCATCTCTATGTAATACACTAATTAATATAAGAATTTTATAAAATTTAATGTAGAGTTTATAAAAATAGAGTTTTATAAAAAAAATAGGTTATTATTTGATTATAACAATCTACTTTGATTTGAAGTTTAATTATAGTATTCAAGTTTGACTCTTTTAATTTAATTAGAGTATCATACTTTGATTTGATTTTAATATGGTATCATAATTTAATTTGATTATAGTTATAACGTTTTACTATGCTATTTTGCTATTAACGTCAATTTATATCGTATTGTATAGGTTTTGATCCTATTAGCGTCAAGTAAATCTTGAGTAGGGTTTATTAAATTTCCCAATTGGGTTGGGTTGACCCGAATCCATTTTAGGCGGATGTCACACCTACACTGTAACTAACTGTAACAGAAATAACAACTAACTAATCAACTAACAGTTACAACTAGCTGTTACAACTAATTGCTAGCTGACGTGTATAAATACATAGCTCCAATATGCCCCCTCAAGATGGACTCTGAAAAATGTCTTGAAGAGCCATCTTGGATAATAAAGGAATCATTTTTGCGCGTGGTAATGGCTTAGTAAACAGATCAGCAAGTTGATGTTGAGTTCGAATTGGCATGAGCTTAATAGTATGATCAAGAACTTTATCACGAATGAAATGACAATCAAGTTCAATATGCTTTGTTCGTTCATGAAATTGAGGATTAGAGGCAAGTTTGATTGCAGATTCATTGTCACAAAAGAGAAGCCTTGAGGATGTATCAATGTTAAAAGCTTGAAGGAGATGTTTTAACCAAATAATTTCACTTGTAGTGGCAGCAAGGGCTCGGTATTCAGCTTCAGTATAGGAACGAGATAAAATGGTTTGCTTCTTTGACTTCCAAGACACTAAAGAATCACCATAAAAGATGCAGAACCCAGTAATTGATCGTCTTGTATTGGGACATCCCGCCCAATCAGAATCACTAAAAGCTCTTAGCTGAGAAGAGACTTTAGATGACAAAAATAACCCTTGACCGGGATTGTGTTTTAAGTAACGTGATAGATGATTAACAGCTTCCATGTGTGGTAATCGAGGTGAAGTAATGAATTGACTTAGACGATGTACAGCATAAGTGATATCCGGCCTAGTAATAGTTAAGTACATTAATCGACCAATTAAACGTCTGTATTTAGCCGGATCATCAAGAGGTGCACCTTCAAAATTAGAAACCTTAAGTTTTGGATCCATAGGGTAGGAAGTGGGCTTTGCTGCAAGCATACCAGTGTCTTGTAGCAAGTCAAGTGCATATTTTCTTTGAGATACAATGATACCCTTTGTTGAACGAGCAATTTCAAGCCTAAGAAAATGCTTTAGAGTGCCCAAGTCTTTTAATTTGAATTCTGCACTCAATAAGTCTTTAACAAGCTTTATCTCATGTGATGAAGAACCTGTAATTACTATCTCATCCACGTAAACAAGAAGTGCAACATAAGTAGGACCAGATCCTTTATAAAACAATGAGTAATCAGCTTTGGACTGCTTGAAACCATTGGAAAGAAGAAAGGATGAAAACTTGGCATACCACTGACGTGAAGCCTGGCGTAACCCATATAAAGATTTCTGTAATTTACAAGCAAGGTTGACATTAGAAGATGACATTCTTGGAAGAACATATCCTTGAGGCAATTGCATATATACGTCTTCTGTTAAATCACCATTAAGGAAGGCATTATTGACATCCAATTGAAGTAAAGGCCATGAATTTTGTGAAGCAATTGCCAAGAAAAGTTTAACCGTGACTAACTTTGCAACCGGTGAAAAAGTATCCAAAAAATCAATGCCTTCTTGTTGATTGAAACCTTTAGCTACCAATCTCGCTTTGTAACGTTCAATGGTTCCATCAGCCTTTCTTTTTATTTTATAGACCCACTTGCAACCTAATGCTTTTCTATCTGTAGGTAGAGGGACAACATTCCAAGTGTTATTCACCTCCAAAGCATGCAGCTCATCATTCATTGCAGATATCCATTGAGGAGAAAGAGCAGCCTCTTTATACGATTTTGGTTCGGTTTCAGTGGAAATGGCTAAGGTAAAAGCTCGTTGCTGTGAAGATAATTTGGAATAATTCACAGCTTTAGAGAGAGGATATCGAACTTTTGAATCATTAAACTCATAAGAGTCATTTTGTAAGAGATTACAATGATAATCTTTCAAATAAGTGGGTGGAATACGATTCCGTTGTGGACGATTGGGAGGAGAAACAGATGCATCATGCTCATTATTCTCAGGAAAAGAAGAATGATCATGAGAAATTGAATTGTAAATTGCAGTGTCATCATCCAAAACGGGATCAAGAACAACAGGAAGAGTATGAAAGGGAAATGGATTAATGGTTTCAGGATGTTGTACTTGAGTAAAGGGGAAAATATCCTCATGAAATACACAATCCCTTGAAGTGAATACTTGTCTTGTTTCTAAATCAACAAGTCGATAAGCTTTCATGCCAGGTGGATAACCAATAAAGATACAGGATCTAGCACGAGGAGAAAACTTATTTCGAGTAGAAGTAAGAGTAGAAGCAAAAGCCAAACAACCAAAGGTCTTGAGATTAGTATAATCCGGTTTGGTGCAGTAAAGTTTCTCAAATGGAGATAGTTTCCCAAGAATCTTACATGGAAGACGATTGATCAAGAACGTAGCATGTAGCACACATTCAGACCAATAAATGATGGGTACTTTGGATTGAAAATATAAAGCTCTAGCAACATTGAGAAGATGTTGGTGTTTTCGTTCAACAACTGAATTTTGTTGTGGTATTTCAACACACGAAAACTGGTGCAAAGTACCTTGATCATGAAAAAATTCTGTAAAAGATAATTCCTTTGCATTATCTGACCTAAATGTCTTGATTGTTGAGTTAAACTGAGTTTTAACCATACGAAAAAATCTAGGAACAACCAGTTGTGCATCAGATTTGTTTCGAATTAAGTAAAGCCAAGTAAATCGTGAATGATCATCAACTAAAGTAACAAAGTACTTGTAACCTTGATGAGAATTAACATTGTAAGGACCCCAAATATCACAGTGCACAAGATCAAAAGGTTTAGATGTAATATTGTTCAAAGATGGAAAAGACAATTTCTTTTGTTTAGCTAATGGACAAACAGAACAGGGAAACTGATCTAAGTCCTTATTGGAAGCAAGAATGCCATTCAACATCTTGAGTTTATTTGCAGAAGGATGTCCAAAACGCTGATGCCACTTGTGACATGAAACATCAACATTAACTCGAATTGGTGTATTAGAAGGCAAGGCTTGAAGAGAATCTTCCTCAAGCACATAAAGACCAGCTTGTACTTTACCCTTGCCAATCATCAACTTGGTTTGGATCTGTTTGATATAAGCAAAATCATGATTGAACTTCACTGAAATAGTCCTTGCACATGTTAGTGATGTGACTGAAATAAGGTTGAGCTCAAATTCCGGGACAAAAAGAACATCCTTAAGTAATATAGCATCACTCAATTTGATATTACCTATTAATTTTACTGAAATTCGAGATTGATTTGGTAGAAGAACTCTAGTATTGGTAATTTGTTTCAAATCAACAAATAATTTCTTATTGTTGCATATGTGTCGAGTGGCACCTGAATCCAAAACCCAAACATTTGATTCATAATGACCAGACTTTATGTTGAGGATGTAATAGTTACCTGTATGAGTTTCTTCTGTAGCTGTGAATGCATTAGTAGAAGCTAATTTTCCAGATAACAAAGCAATAAGCTGTTGACATTGTGAATTAGTAAGACCTGTCACTGCATCACTAGTTTCGGAACTGTTATCTTGATTAGTAGGAGGAGTAAAAGAATTGGAAGCCACTAAATTAACCTTGTTATCATTTGCAAATTTATTGGTTCTGTAACCCGGTGGAAAGCCATAAAGGCGATAACATTTGTCTTGTGTGTGGCCAGATCGATTACAGTGAGTACAGTAAGAGGATTTGTTACCATTGGTTTTATAACTCTGATTAGGTCGAAACTTGTTACCATTGTTATTTGAATTGTTATTTGAGCTGCGAATGTTGAACGCCATAGGAGAGGTGGTTGACTGTGGAACTCCAACATCACGTTGTCTCTCTTCTTGAATGACGAGGGAGAAAATTTTGTTTACTGATGGAATGGGATCCATTAAGAGAATCTGACCTCGAACTTGTGCATAACTTTCATTCAATCCCATTAAGAAGCTCATAGTTTGTTCTGTTTCTCTAGCACCACCACAAATGCATAAGCCACATGTGCAATCAGTGTTATAATTTGCCAATTCCTCCCATAGAACTTTTAATTTTGTGAAATAATTGCTAATCGAATCTTGACCTTGAACAAGGTTCATGAGATCTCTCTTGATTTGAAAAATTCTTGGACCATTACTTTGTTGAAAACGTTCTTTCAGTTCATTCCAAATCGCTGTTGCTGTGTCCAAATAGATGACTGAAGCTGAAATTTCTTTGGATAGTGAATTGAGGATCCAAGAGATAACAATGTTATTATTTCTAATCCACGATTTGAGCTTCACTGGATCAGAATTATCAGGTTTTGGAAGTGTTCCATCGATAAAATCGATTTTATTCTTCACAGATAAAGAGATTAGCATAGATCTGCTCCATGAAGCATAGTTTTCACCAGTAAGAATCTGTGAAACAAGAACTAATCCTGGATTATCCGAATAATGAAGGTAGTACGGATCATTTGCAGAATTTTGCTCTGAATTTGTGTTTACTGGAACAGACATGATGAATTGATGAACAAAAAATCAATTGATAGAAAATAAAAGGAAATCAACGAGCAAGGATTAATCGATAAAATGATTAATCGATAGAAAAAAAAACAAATCGATTGATGAACAAGATCAAATCGATCAAAAACAAGGAAGTAAATCGATTGATGAATAGGATCAAATCGAACCAAATGAAGAACAGAGTAAGCGGAAAAGTTTTGCTCTGATACCATATTGTGATTCTAGAGAGATAAAGAAATGACAGAAGAATCGTATTCTTTTTATTACTGAGAAAAGAAAACAAGCTACACTTATATACTATACAAACTGTGCTAACCTACACTGTAACTAACTGTAACAGAAATAACAACTAACTAATCAACTAACAGTTACAACTAGCTGTTACAACTAATTGCTAGCTGACGTGTATAAATACATAGCTCCAATAACAAGTAGTGTCACAATGACCACTAAACAATGTGTTGTGCAGATGGAATGTTTTTGCGATGATATTAGCTTGACTAAGGTGTTATTTCTTTTTCAATTAATGGACTTAATATATAAAAAATTTAGTGGTTCAATTAATATATGGTTGTTTTTTACTTAATTTTAACAAAATGTCTTAGTAGATAAAGTTAGAAAATATGTGTCCTTAACATTAAGTCGTAATTTTATATTTAGTTTTCCTAAATTACCCTTATTTTTTCAATAAAAATCATAAATATTTCAAAAATTATGAGTAATGGAGTATAAATTTCATTATTATATATTGAGTTATTCAATATCATATATGTAAATATCATACAAATTTCATATGTTTGTTATTTTGTTTAATTCATTACATATGTAAATAATAATTGGTTGAATTTAATTTGACTTACTTTAGTTATGTTCAATTTAATTTCTCCGTCATGCTATTTTTTTAGTTTTTAAAATTCTTGAATATGAATATGTACAACTTTAATTTATAACAATTATTATATAAACTGTTATATGTTATTTGTGAGATTCAAACATAAGGGTAACATAGTCATTTATTCATATTCAGACATTTCATTTAGTACAAAAAAACAATACATATACATATATATATATATATATATATATATATATATATATATATATATATATATATATATATATATATATATATATATATATATATATATATATATATATATATATATATATATATATATATATCAACAACATTTATAATTTCAGGACTTAACAAGAAAAAAGAAAAGAAACAAGGCCTAAATGAAACATTGTAGTAACACAATATATGTAGCAACAAACTAAGAAGTACGATGATGATAAATTATGTTCTTAACGTGCTGTATGATGATAAATTATGCGATTCTTTTGATGTATTTGTTACATTGGTAGTAATTTGAGTATCCACACGCAGGGCAGTTTTGTTTGGGGTTCTGGGGTGGCTCATACAACTGCTAAATTCCCTACACGTCGTGCAATTTTTTTAATAAGGTGCAACTCCACGAAAAAAAAATTTTTACTACTTAAAAAATAAAGTGTCATTGTAGGCTGCAATTTAAAAGCCCAAATATACAAATTGAAACTCAATTATAAATTGAAGTCCAAACTTATGTATTTATGTACCTTATGAACTAATTAAAATTTTAGGATTGGGCTAATTGAAGTTGTACTTGTAAATAGAAACCAATTTTTAAATGTTTTTATGTTATTATGTTTGGTCGGAAAATTTTTTTTTCTTATTATATTAGATCGAAAAAAATAAAATCCTAGTATCATGCTATTAGTAAATCTTGCATCCACCACTGTCCACATGATTGGTTTCTGCAATAAATTTCAAAATTCTAAGTTGAAAGTTGGAATTCTAATGTTGTGTACGTGTGTACAATGTCCAATAAAAATGTAATCCACAACTATCTGAAGAAACACCAAAATGGGCTTGACTTTCACCAATTTGTTTAGCCAGTTATTTGCCAAGAAAGAGATTTGCATTTTAACGGTAGGTATTGATGTTGTTGGTAAGACTACTATATTATACAAATTAAATGTTGTTAGTGGGCCTACTCTAACCAAAACCGCTAGAGAGCCATTTGTAGTACTAGCAGATTGTGCAAAATTAACATGGAATGTGTCCAACGTAGAGGTGCATAAAAGCCGGTTTTAAACTGGTTCCTGTTTTTTTAAAATAGTTTGGGTCCAACCGGTTTTTGTTATAACCGGTCCGGTTTTGGCCGGTTTTTTTCGAAAAGAAATTGAGTTTTAGACCGGTTTTTAAACCGGTTCGGTTCGGTTAACCGGAAAAAAAACCGGGATAAAAAACTGGTTCGGTTTGGGATAGATACCGGTTAAAAAAACGGTTATTTTAAAACCGGTTATTTAAAAACCGGTTATTAGAAACCCGGTTATTTGAAAACCGGTTCCGGTTTTTTTTTTCCGATTTTTAAAAAAACCGGTTGTAATGTGCACCTCTAGTCCAACGTACTAAAACCAAGGAAACAAACTAATAATTGCAATCAAGAAAATAGCAAAAGAAACTATGATCATCATATCAATTAATTTAAGGCTCCTGAACCATATGTAGAGTCCAATTCATCTTTCCCAAATCAGAATTCATCTAATTGGGCTTAAATTGTCACCATATATTTATGAATACGTACGGTATACTAGAAATTATTGCTTAAAGCTTCGTTGATAAGCTTATATAAGTTTAATTTTTGAGATACCATATAGTGGGTTTCTTTGAAAATTCTTATTCAAAATTGATTATGAATTGAGAATGAAAAATAGGACCGATAGAGATCAGAAAATAAGAATATGGTATAAGAATATGAAATGAATGTTTAATATCATAACCTTTCAAATTAGTTTTTCTTTATTATGGTATTAAGTGTTTTAAGTTAGCTATGTATATTTAATCAATTAGTAAATAGATGTAAGAATATTGGCCTTGAAGCTGTGGAAGAAAAAGCAAAATGGGTGCCATCTCTAAAGCTCAAATAATTTTTGGCCACTCTTTTATGTACTCATGCTTTGTTTTTTACATTCTATAATAAAATATGGCTTTGTTTGTATTAGATAAAATTTGAAACTGCTGTGTGTTACAAATGAGGGATAGCTTACATGTTACATCATACGAGAAGCAACATATCTTCAGAATTATTTAAATCTAAATATATTGATTATTCTCACCATATTAACATGTCAATTTTTGGTATCATTGAGCACTTAGAACTACTATAGTGGTTATAATGGGACTCACAAGATGCATGTAGTTTTTTTCAATTATGTTGAGAGTACTATTTATTTTCTCTATTAAGTATATTTGTTATTTATTTATTTTTTCTTTGTGTCAAATTGCGCACTAAATGTGTGTATGTATGTGAATGTGTGTATTTGATTGTATTAGTGTATATAGTTGTGTATGTGTCTGTGGATTTCTGTATGCGACTGTTTATGTGTGTGAAGCACGATGTTATATTAAAGGGATCAATGAAATGGCGATATTATCTTTTTTTGTAATTACATAGCTTGAAATAGCATTGTGCTCTTATTGATTCCTTCATTACGCCATCCTACTTTTTCTTTTTTCTTAATGTTCTTTTTCTATTTTTGAAATGAAAATAGGATGCTATAATACCGAAAACAATGAAAGTACAATGCTATTTATTGCTTGTTATACACTAGGCATGAAATAACATTGTACTGTCGTTGATTCTTTATTATATCAGCCTACTTTTCTTAATGTTTTTTTTTGTTTTTGTAATAAAAGTAGGAGTTAATAACGGAAATAATAAAGCACGATGCTAATTTGCAAGTACGTTGCTTCTTTTAAAATGTATTTTTTTGTGTTGATTGCTAATACTCTGTGTCTTGGGAAGTTTCGGTATGGATTGAATAAGGTAAGAATGAGAGTGGCATTGTTAACCTTAAATTCATCAATCTGACACAATAATGGTTTCAATATTTTATTTTATTCATCTTTTGTTCAAAATCAGGTTTCATATTTCTAATATTTTGTTAGAATTCAGGTTTTTTATTTCTTGAAGGAAAAAACCCTTCCTACATTTATGCAAAAATGATGAAATTGATGGTAGTAAGTTTGTGTCTAGAGCAAGTAATTTGATTATGTTAGATATGCAAAGATAAATTCTATTAGTTTCCCCGAGTGTTATTTAGTTACCATTTAATGGATTTAGTGATTTATTCTTTAGATCAAATACAACTACTTCTTAGTATATGTAATTGTAGTCAGGGACGGATGTAAGATTTACCAATAGTCGTTGCACCGAAACTTTTTTTTTTCTAAGGTAATATAATAAGATAAATTTTTTTGCGGGATTGCACCCTATTAGAAAAATAAATAAATAAATAAAAATTACACTACGTGTCTGAAATTTAGTAGGGCCCCGGGCCCCCAGGTGCCCTATACTAAATCTGCCATTGATTGTAGTCTAATTTTTTATTTGATTCATCTATCTTCATGATGCTCTTGTAATAGATAAAATATTTAACTGATGTTTTGTATCACTTGATGATATAATTTCCTAAAATGTATCGTTAATGCAGACCCATATTATGCCTTGAATATTTAGGCGGTTTAAGGACGATACTCTGAGCAATGTATTCTTTAAATGTTTCATACTTTGGTATTTCAATAAACTGTGAATTTACAATCCAATCTTATTTTTTATTTCTCAGTTAGTATTTATATGCTTAGAGTTAAATTTTATTGTTTATTTATCTATTTTAATTTTCCAACCCGTATTAAACGGAGTTTTAACCTAGTATAAGAAATCAATCAAGGTCTAGGGAGAACCTCAGGAATCAAATACAATTTAGATGATTGTATAATATTCTAGGCAAAATGACACTATAGCCAAACCAACTATTGGTTGTTGGTTTAAAATGTCTCTCAATTTTTGTTTGTCTTCTAGGGGCATAAACTCCATTTTACCTGTTAGAAAAGGACCTAAACTTGTAATGGTCGGTTTCAATTAATGATGTGACATTGTTTACTAAAAAAATGATCTGAAATCCAGCCTTTCTTTTTGTACGCGAATCAACATTTCGATTTGTGTGGGTGGTTCTCGAACGATCGAATTGATCTGAATTAAATGGAAAAACTCGGACATCGGTCTTCTTCTTATTCTCGCGATCATTGACAACAAATTAAAAGGAACATATCAAGTAAGAAATATGAATATGGAATGATATAATATAGATAATTGATACAACACAAACCACGTGAGAGGGATTAGGGTTCAATGCAAAGATTATCTTCATTCATCTTCGATCAAACAATAGCCGGCAATTACAGGAAAGTATTAATCAACATGACTCTATACAACAGCAAGTAAACTAAGAACTGTCGCCACCAAAACCCCCCAAAAGATTAATGATCAATCAGAACAAGTTAAACCCTTTCTCCTAGCACCGAATTAATCAGTCAATCGAGTAAAATCCCTTTAAGCTTATAAGATTTTTTTTCTACAATGGAAGCATGTAATAAGATTACCCATGAAATTCACATAAAAACCTTCAAAAAAAACACCAAAATCATGAAACCCCAAAAGAAATTCAGGAAATTGGAATATTTACTGTCCCCTTTTGCATGCGATGATCCAGCGCAACCCATACTGACAACTCTGATCATCCCCTGTAGATATCTCTGGCGACTGAAGTTATATCGAATTTGATTTTATTTCCTATGATCGCAGAAACCTTTTTATTAGAAAAAATCTCGAGAATAGTCCTAGAACGAAGAGTCGAGTTAACAGTGTAGAAGCTACAAATTAAAACTAATCAATGATTACCGGATACGGGAGACATAATAGGAGGATATTGGAGCCGAAATTTGCTCTCGTGCACCAAATTTTGGAACTAGGTTTGTTGCTTTGTCAAAGAGAGCGAAAGAGAAGAAGACAACCATGTGTGCCTCCCTTGGAATTCAACGTGGCAAAAAAAAGTGATTAGGAAAAGGGGTAACCTGATTACCCCTTCAATTTTGACTTAAGGACTATTCGAACACACAAAACATTTGTTCGTTCCTCTAAAAAGCAAGAAAAGTAGTTCAGTGACCTTTTAAACTAGAGTTGTATACGTTGTTGGGCTACAGTGTCATTTTTCCATAATTTTATGTTCCACCACTAGCTTCGTCACCATGTGAGTGACTTAGTTTAATCATGGTTATTTTCTTAAACAACCTAGCTATATCACTAAATTGATTGCAGACTAATTATTTTCATGGCCTTTTCCAAACATTCTTTTGTTGTGGGTTTCTAGAAGGTATCAAGGAATAAATGCTTCCTTTTTTGCGTATGATTAGGTATATTCTTCAAAGTATAATGTCTTAATAAGAAAAATTGAAGTAGAATGATGTAATAAAAAAAATGCAAGTATGGTGTTATACTTAACAAATAAATGAAAGTGCATTTCTATTTATAGCATTTCGTCGACCAAAATTGACATCTTGTCACTTAACATCAAATCTCACACCAAGCTCATAAAGTCTGATAGAAACATATAAACAAGCATACACCACATAAGCATATAATAGCTCGTATAAAGTCTGATAGAAACATATAAACAAGCATACACCACATAAGCATATAATAGCTCGTATAGAGTAGTGAAATTCACCTGGTAATAATATGTCTAAAACGTATTGCTGGTATGAGCTAGGTTGAACTCTACCTCTTATCAACCTACATATATTACCACTAGTCACTACCTAGATCATACTTCAAATTATTACTTAATTAGTGATTTTTTTTTACTTAATGGACTTAATGAATAAGAAATTTAATGGTTTAACATAATGATTGTTTCTTTTTTACTTATTGCTAACAAAATATCTTGTGGATTAAGTTAGAAAACATGTGTCCTTAGCATTAAGTCGTGAATGTATATTTAGTTTTCCTAAATTTCCCTTATTTCCTCAATGAAAATGATATTTATATCGAAAGTTATGAGTAATTTGGTATATTTTATGCTTATATATTGAGTTATTCACTATTATATGTAATTATCATGCAAATTTCAATTGCCCATTGTTTTTGTTTAATCAATTATATATGTAAATATTACTTATTTGAATTAAAGTTTAATATTTGAACTTACTTTAGAATTATGTTCATTTTAAGTTAATAATTATGTTATTTTTTTAAAAAAAAATTAAATATTTAAATTTTTTAATGTGAACATGTACTTTTTGAATTTATAATAGTTACTAAATAAATTATCATTCATTATTTGTCAAGTTGAGACAAAGGGTGAAATAGTCATTTTTTTTATTCAAACGATTCATTCGGTATCAATTATCAACTCGGGACTTAATCAAAAAAAGAAACAATGCCTTATTAATACTTATATAATAAACATTTTTAGCTTTACTTCTGGTATACTAGTCTGTTTATGGACTGCTCTACCCCATTATCTCCATCATTTAAATAAGGTTATTAAATATTGTTAAAATATACTCTTTTAGATTTCCAAAGGTATAAGGAACACACTCATATGATGATTGATTGATTTATTACATATTTTACAAGTTGGCAATTGAAATCAGTCAACTCTCTGGGTTACTCTACAAATATTTCAACTTTTGGTATACTTAGGGTTGAATTCAGGTTAAGGCCTTTGGATGAAAGAAACTAGATATCCGTACCAAGTTACAAACCTTGACCTCGTGTCATTTGTAAATTTATGTAATTAATTATGGATTTTACAAGTTAACCATTTTATGTAACACCCCTTGCTAAATATTATTTATAAAAACATCATTTTAAAACCATAAGTTATCTTCAATGTTTATAAAACATTTTTGTAAAATCTTAGTCCCAAAACCTCTCAAATGTATCTTTATTTTTGTTCAACACTCTTTTAAAATCTATAAGATATTATCCCAAAACATTTCAAAGTTTTAGGTTGCGGAAAGCCATATGGTCCAAATTATCAAAACGAGTTAGTTTGTTTAAGAAGTAGCGAGGTGGTTACGATTTCAATATTATTACATAGTTTAAATGAAACCAAACAACTTGTGGCCTTATATAATGTCTAGATATACTAAAGTCATCATATCTCTTCAATCTGAGCACATGTCAAAACAAGGTTAGGCAATAGGATGCCTAGTGAGTTTACCCGAGGTTTACCCGTTTAGAGGTGGGAAATGCCAATCACCACACTCAAGACAAAGCACCAAAAACATTTTAAAATTATACTTTAAAAGTTTAAAAGAAATTTTCATCACCATAAAATTTCACAAAAAATTATTTTCTCATAAACATCAAAACAAAATATAGATAGTTATGAACGTAATAATGCATTATGCAACTATCCCCAACCTAAGTCAATATCATAGAAGTCCAAACTTGCCCTCGATGACACCCCTTCGAGCTTTCAAGTGATAAGCAGAACGCATACCACCCAGTCACCCAAGGGAACAAAACTAGGAGATAGCGGCCATCACGCTAGTCAACATGAGGGTTAGCTACTCCCCTCGTGCAATTCCATATTAGCAGGAAGAACATCTCCTTCGTCTTCCCTTTATGTTGGGAAGACAAAAACATCTCCTCCGCCCTCCCTCAAGTGGGGTGGACAAAATTGTCATATTTGGTTCACACGATCAACCCCATCCTACATGAAATGCACAAATAGGATGCCAAAACTCTTTTAAAAAAACATTGTACTCTTTATAATGAAATCATATTTAAAAACTTAATTTCATGATATGCATAACTAATACATATATAGAATGCATGAAAATAGTTAACAACTCACACATCAAAGTAGTAATAGTAAGGATATGTACTCCTGATAAACTCACTTTAGTTAATCAATTAGACAAATCCTTGACCACCTCTAAGTTGCTACCACACTATTTATTTCTTACAAGCCAAAAAAAGAAAGTGTCACACTCAATCCACCCAACATCTAAACGGATCAATATCTCATCAAAAACCAAATTCCAGTGTTCAAATCACTTAATACCATCAATAGATTCAATAGTTAATCAAAATTTATCCAACTTTAAGTGAATGGAATCACAAGGAGTCTTTCAAAACTAGAATTCCTTCAACCAATAGATACTTAGTAATCAATTACCATGAGATTCATATCTTACTTCACTAGTTCATGACTTTAGGGTTCATAACACCTAATTTAATCATAACAAAGAACCTAGATCGTCCATGAATTAGATGTAGATTACTTGATGATCTCAGACTCAAAAAAACCAATAGAATCATAGGAAGAACCTCATCCATACATAGAAATTCGTATTTACATTAAAACCCCAAATTCATGATGGGTTTTTAAGTTAAAAGGGGGATATTATACCTTAGATTTGTTAGGAGAGTTCAAGTACTTGACCAGTCTTCAAAAACTAGCATCAATTCCTATTCAATCCTTAGAAAATCGCCTCCTATGTCTCTTACTCCATCTAAAATCATTTAAATGAGGGATTGGGGAAGAAGTTCCTAATTTATACTTCTCAACTTATAAGAAATGTCAAAAAAACATGGTACCTAGGGTATGTTCTTCCTACAAACACCACCCAAAAAGTCAATCCTTTAAATAGAAGTCTCTAGCTTAGCACTTACACCCCAAATAATATGATTTATTTCATCTAATTCATTGTCTAGGTCAAACCTAGACTGTAACGCCCCAAATTTCTCAAAAAAATTTTTTTTTTTTAAATGCAATAACATCAAAAGCGCATTAACGTCAAAAGCGCAATAGCGCCAAAAGCACAATAGCTGGTGTAGTATTTTATAAAACTAGCTATTGAAAAATCTCATATTTCGAAAACCGTGTTTTTTTATAGAACAAAATTGTCAAGCTTTAAAAATTTTTCTCGTGACCTCGTGTCATGTCTTAAAACTTGGTCCCAACATAAACTATTTAGTTGTAAAAATGTTTATACAACTTCGGGGGTTACAACTTCATATCATTCAAGACCATAGAAAGCAAGTTAGGATAACAAACCGTTACATGAGCCAGAATTCGCTCCATCTATAGCCTCAATATCCTCGAGTCATCTACCTGCTTCTATCTCTCGTGTCTAGCACCTGAGATACATGGCATAAAATATAATACGTAAGACAGAAATGTCTCGTGAGCTACATGGGTTTGGACAACAAAATATTTAGAAACATAATATATATTGTTCCCAAAGCCCTTATTCCAGACTTAAGACTAAGACGAGTCTTCTTAGTCTAAGTTTTACTTGATTTTTATAAGACTAAGACGAGTCTTTTTAGTCTAAGTTTTACTTGATTTTATAAAATAATTATAACTTAAACGTATCATCGTTTTGCTTTTAAAAACCTTTCATAAAAAGTTTGTCATTTGCAAAACCTTCGTAATCAAATCATGTCAAAAGACTTACCGTTGAAAACATAATAACCGAAACATATCATCATTTTGCTTTTAAAGCCTTTCATAATAAGTTTGTCATCATAAAACTTTCATTACTTAAACTTGATTGGTATTCATTCGTATTTATATTTTTATACTTAGGGCCTTAATCACTCTTGGTGATACCCCAAGTCTGGACTGAGATGGTGAGAACATAATCAGACCACCTCAGCGTCTTATCACATGCTTTGACTGGTATCTCAACATGCGTGCTTTTTATACTTAGGGCATTAACCCCAAGTCTGGACTAGGATGGAAAGAACATAATCAGTGCACCCTAGCGTCTTATGCTTTTAGGAAATCTAATTCGCGAAGGGGTTGGTACCACCCCAGTAGACTCCTCTGGATTCCCTTGCGGGAACGTCATCCCCCGGGTACAAAACATTTCTATTACTTCACATTGTTGAGCATTCCATATCTTAATACCAGTCATTTATAAATACATTGAGGCTAGATGCCAAAACATACTTTCAAATCTTTATGACTTGAAGCCAAAACATACAAATCATTATAGGCATAGTGCCAAAACTTTCTTTCATAAACATTTGTAAGGCTAGATGCCAAAACTTTCTTTCATAAACATTCGTAAGGCTAAAGGCGAAAACATTCTTTCATAACTTTATAGGCTAAACGCCAAAACATAACTTTCAAATCTTTATGGCTTGATGCCAAAACATGCTTTTCAAACATTGTAGGCTTAATGCCAGAAACATAATTTCATAACATTATTCGGCTTAATGTCAAATCATACTTTCAAAACACAGTGGGCTTAATACCAAATCATACTTTCAAACATAGTATAAGACTTTCATAATCATGTCATAGGTATATAAACTTGCATATCATTTCATATTTGAAAGTCACATAAATTATATAAACATTTTGCCATGTACCTCATAGTAGGAAAAAGCCACATATACTCACCTTAGTAGCTAGGTACGTCTAGCTACACTAATCCACTTTCTCTAGCCTTTCGTTGCTTCCAAACGTCCTTCAATCTCTATTGGTTTAATAAGAGATTAGAACTTATTAGACAACTAAATGTACAATATTTGTCTAATTATACTGGATCTACTTGAAACCATGGTCTAAATCAATTCCAATGGCTAAGTATGATTCCTAAAACATAATAACCATTTTGGACAAATTTACCATTTTGTCCCATCTGACTAAAAAGGGCATTTTCAAGTTCTACAAGGTTATTCGAGCAACTTTCATATTTTTACATCTTTATAAACTTATTTCAATGGTTAGATGTCAAAACGTCTTTCTTTTTACTAGTTTATGCCATTTCGGCAAAATTCAATGAATAAAGTTTCTAAAAATAGAAACCGTCAAAATTTTGATATTTCCTTTCCAAAAATCACTAATATGTTGTCAACCTTTCATAAGTTTCATCACAATTCCAGCTTTTATGTTAATGCATTTAATTTAGACTAAAAATAAAAACTTTTAGTTTCAACCGCGACTCTTTTAGTCCATTTTTAAACATGACCAAAACATCTCATTTGTTGACTCAAACTTGGTTATTTCTTTCTTATAGACATATGTTCATCATACGGTATTATAATGTTCAAGTTTGATGTCATTTTTCCAACTTTTCATTTTCATGTTTTAAACGACAACTTAATTGCCATTTTAACTAAATTTAGAATTTTGACCAATATAAGTAATCACTCATATGGATATTCTTGAGTTCTTATCAACCATTTCCAAGTTCACTTGTGTCATATAACATATCAAAATACCTCATTTGTTTATCTTGCCCAATTCAACTATTTACTAAAATTATCCCATTTTAGTCCTTTATGTGATGAATTCAAGATTCCATTCATTTCTTCAAATTCTCAAATCCAAGCTTCTTAACAAAAAGTATCATTCAAAAATCCATGTATAAAATCACTACCAAGTAAGTTTTCCATCTTTTCATCAATACTTTATAGGGAAAATGACTTATAAGGGTAATTATGTTTCAAAACTGTTCAAAAAACACCATCCAAGTTTGGTTTGTTCAAAAAACACCATCCAAGTAAGGTCTTTGTACAAAAAACACCATCCAAGTAAGACCTTTGTACAAAAAACACTATCGAACTACATGTTTTGTTCAAATTTTACCCGATGGTAACCGGCTCTTGCAGGTTAAAGGATGACTTGGCCTAATACTTGGTGACCGGCCAAGTCATCCTTTAATCTGCAAGAGCCGGTTACCATCGGGTAAAATTTGAACAAAACATGTAGTTCGATGGTGTTTTTTGTACAAAGGCCTTACTTGGATGGTGTTTTTTGTACAAAGGCCTTACTTGGATGGTGTTTTTTGAACAAACCAAACTTGGATGGTGCTTTTTGAACAGTTTTGAAACATAATTACCCTTATAAGTCATTTTCCCTATTTTATATATCAAATTCAACATAACGCTTAAAGTTTCATTAATATAAAAACCAAATGTGTCCAAGTTCCAAACCAACTCAATTGTTCTTGTTTCTTGAACTATTATCAAGCACGCATTCCATCATCCCAGCCAAACAACCAAAACTTTTCAATCATATGTACTCTTGAATCCATAAGGTCGTTAGAAACTAAAAACCAACTTTGAATCTATCATGCATCGAGGGTTCCAAAAAATAAGTTTTTACCTTTCAATTCCTTGACCATAAATCTGGAATTAGGAGGGTTCTTGACCATAACAGTGGGAATCAGACCTGTAGAACATCCTCATCAGAAATCAAGTGTCAAACTTGACACACATCACCGATTTCTACCAAATTTTAGATACCAAACATCAAATATTTACCTTAGATCTGATGTTCATCAGAAGGTTTGGATTTTTTGGGCTGGAAGTTGCAAGAACAATCTCTAGCATCATATCAGAACCATTGCCGCCACCACCAGCAGTCACCACCGCCGCCGCCGGCAGCTTCTACCGAAAAAAAACGACCAGACCGCACCATCACACCTCCCAGCCATGCTTGTTCCCTGATCTCTCTCTCTCTCTCTCTCTCTCTTTTTTTTAAAAATCGTGAACCACACAAACCAAAAGCAATTGTATGCAGTCACCGGAGCTAGGCGCCGCCACCGGTGGTGGTTCTCTGTCGGATCTGAACCAGCAGCAACGGGAAGGTTGCTGCCTCGCCTCTCCCGATCGATCCTATCGTCTCACAGTTGGAAATCGCAAAGCACAATGCCAGCTCCGACCTTCCTTTCTCGATCACGACCTTGCTCAGGTTTCACTCTTTTCTCACGCGACCTCTCCTTCCCCCTCTTGAATAATCGATTTCTGAAGTTGCGTGATTTGTGGTTTGCGTATGAGATTTTTGCTGCAATCTCATTGCCCCATCTTGTTTTGCGAATATGAGAGCCCACAGAACAAAACGCGTCCCTGGTATTCCCTTAAAACCGTGATATGATTTTTAGATTTGTGAAATTCCTAAAATGCCCCTGATCCAAGTGTTGGTGAAATTTCCAACTTTATCTTATGATTTTTTTTCCTGTTTTTCACATGGACATAACTTTTACACACGTCATCCGAATTTTACAAACTTTATACCTTTAAAAAGATGAGAATGAGCTTAGCAAGTTTCCCCTATTGACTTAAGCCTGAATCTTTATAGATTTTCCGATATTGACCCTTGAACATGACCATTTGGCCACTTTTGTCACTTTTTGACCATTTTAAAACTTTCATAACTCATTCGTTATAAGTCCAAATGGCCTGAATCTTTTTCCTATATTTTTATTATCTCCAATATTACCAAAGCCTCTTTGAAGACTTTTTATCAATTCTATATATATTTTTGAGAAATTATTTTTTATAGATTGTTCCATAAAAATTTCACTTTTGGTCCTTTGATTCACATTCTGCCCTTGTATCCTTAGAACCAAAATTCTAAAGGAAATAATACTTACTTATGACTTAGTAAATGGTCTTAACACATAACTTTTCATATTTTCACCTTCTTGGACCATTTTGCCCCTTCTATTGTACATTTAATAAGTGTGACATCAATCCTTCTTGACATCAAATGTACTTACACTTAATTCTTATTTATGCAAAATTTTTAGTTGTCACATAGACCATGAAAATTTTGGCAAAAATGGTCCTTTTCACTAAAATCTCTACAATCAGGTCCTTATTATCGACTTAAGGAAATGTTTAACTTAATCTAGGTTTCAACTTTAACCCTTTAATATAATTCTTCGATTTTCCAAGATCTTGACTAGTCCAAGATAATTATGATAAGTTTGGAAAAATTGACATTTTTGGTCCCTACGACTTAATTTCTCATTTTTTTGTTAAAAAGGATTTCTAAATCTTTACTTACTCATCAAAACTTTATTTTGGTTCTTGACATTATGAATTCTAGTCAAAACATAAAATTTTAAATTTATTATTATTTATTTATTTTTAATCATTTATTATAAAAAATTGTTTTATCGATTTAAGCACAAAACTTCTAGGCTCAAAACACGAAAGTTACATTTTAATATGTAAGTTTTCTGGACCAGGCTGTAAAGATTGTAACTTTCAGCCAACTTGGGATTGGAATAAAATTAATACCTTTGGATGGAAGAAACTATACATCAATAACAAACTACAGGATCTGACCTTGCCCTCAAATGATGTTTGTGGAAGTAGTGGTGATTTTTACAAAACAGGGGCTGAACCCATGAATCACAACAATGTCTTATATTTAAGTACTCTTTTTCCCCACCCATTAAGAACATAGTCAATTAAATTTTACCCATTAATTTCAGTAAGATAAGTGTCCCATATGAGGATATAGAGATGTATATTAAGAGCCTTTTAATATGTTAAGACTTAACTTGAATAAGGAGATTGCAAAGCTACGGTTTCCACATGAAATCGTAAACTCTCATTTGAGGTTAAAGCCTGCAACTAAACCCACTAAGATTATTACAATACCTATGTTTATTAGATTCACATAAGATGTTATTTTATATATATTTCTCGGTTTTGATTGGTTTGGAGTCGAAACAAATTAAAAAGGTGAATTACATGCAACCTTTATAGATTAATGCAATTAGACCCTTATCTATTTTTTTACCATAACTTTTGATCCACAACTTCAAATGAGGTGATCCAGGTATACCTGGAAACTAGACACAATTTCCTACTACTCTTTGCTATTCAAAAGTTCCTTAATTTGGCTTCTATTTTTCTTTATTCGGTCTGCAAATTCGGGATAAATTGTTGTAACGAACTTCAACACATCTATCCAAACTTTTCATTAAGACCTTTGTTCATTGAATTATTCAATTCATTCATTGGTTCAATTATGATGCATATACATCCATTAAAACATAAACTTGGCTATGGTTTCATGTGGCCCATCAAATCTAGGGTTTTTAACATTAGGGTTCAAAAGTATTCAATGCTAGAAAGAAAGAATGGTGTATCTAATGTGCACCTTATAATTGGAGAACAAGAAGACATTAAAAGTCTCAACTTTAAGGGACGTTTTTCAGATCACAAACATAGCCACAACACATGGTGGTGTTGTAGTGGTTTCATGGTGATGTATAACCGAGAAGCATCAGAAAAACAATATACAATAAAGTAATGAAGGATAATAAACTACCTACACTTTAAGTAATGGAACCAAAGCTCTTGAAACTCCCATGCCTATATAGCCTAATCATTCTTGATCCTCGTGTTGTTGTCTTCTTCTTCCTCCAACTCTTAATTCTTTCTCTCGACATTCCTCTTTCTCGATTCCTTCTCAAGACATTAGCATCGCTAATGTCAAGATTAGCGGCGCTAATCTCAATTTCATCCAAATTGTCCAACTTTGATTCTTTTAAACTCGAAACTTGGACTTTCTGTGATTAGGGTCTTACAATATCGTTATTATATTATTATATTTATAAACGCATATGCTTACAGTTGATATCAAGCATAGGTAATGTTCATTTATGTTTATTGAAATGGTGCAGGATAAGCAATCTCAAAAGCTTCTTCAAGCAATACTATAGAAAAGAAAGAATTCATTGAAGTACCTTAAAAGAACTATTGTTCAGATTTTTTTTATTTTTTTTTGTTATTTGTATGTAGAAACTCTAAACCATATTTTTGGATACATTTCATGAAGTTTGATGATATTGTAAATGAAATGTTGTTTGATATTAGTTATGGTATTGTAGTTTATATATTTTTGGAAATTGGAAAATTTTCTATTTTTTTGTATTGCGAATTCATACATGTCTAGAAAATTAAATGAAACAAAAAATAATGGATTCTATATATTGTTGTGTGCACATTTTCTTAGAAGCTCATAAGAAAATCTATCACAAAAATATCACCAAAAGTGTCATGAAAAAATTGTTGTATAAAGGCTGTCCTCGAAAATTCGTAGGAAACTTGTTTACTTGGAAATACATCGGGATATATTTTCCTCAGAAACATTAGGTTAAATTGTAACAAAATCACTAAAGTTTACATAAATTTTTGACTTTTGACACTGTGTTTTTTCGGCAATTAAGCCACTAATTTTTTTAATTTGTTGCGGTTTTGACCATTTGACCGGTCAAACCGGCTGCCAGCTGAAGTGGCATGGCGACATGTCAGTCTTTAATGATGCGACGTTGACTTGGCGCTGGTTTCAATATATTTTTCTTTGAAAAGTAAGATTTAAAACTAAAGGGATAGAGTATTTTATTTAGATTTTAAGGATACAAATACAATATTTAGAAAGTAATATGATATATAGTGATTGTATATACTATATACTGATAATTGTAGAAAGAAATTCAAAGTATGCTTTTAAAAATTGATTTGAAAGTAATATGATATATGGTGATTGTATATACTATCTACTTATAATTATGTTAAATGTGTAGACTATATATTTAGTAGAAGTGGTAATTATGGTTTATATATGAGTGGATTTGTTAGTTTAGTCAATATTTTTCTTAATAGTTAAATACGTAAAAATAAATGAAATTTTTAGCTAAAATAGACAATATCATCATGCAATAACAGTACCACGTAATCAAATACTGACACATCAACATATTACATCAGTTGGCAACTACAATAATCGGTCAAATTGTCAAAATTGCAACAATATGAAAAACTTAATGACTTAATTGCAAAAAGCAAAAAAAAAAAAAAAAAAAAGACAGTGTCAAAATCAAATTTTTGTGTAAAAATATTGATTTTTTTTTTGCAATTTACCCGAAACATTAACAGCAAACCCATGTGTAGGGAAATTGACTAAACTTTCTACAAACATATTTTCTTGGAAATTTATTCAATTAAAAGATTTATTATTTATTAAATAGAAAATAAATAAAATAATTTATTTATTAAAAAGATAAAAGTTTGTTTATTATTTTAAAGAATTTAAATAAAATATGTTTGACCGATTAATTAATTAAGATAATTAATTGTAGGCTTAAGTTTATGTTAAATAAATAGCTTAACTGATTAAAAACCCAAAAAAACGATCTATACAAGAAAGGCTTTGTTAGATTGGTCACATCCATAGCCTATACAAGAAAGGCTTTGTTAGATTGGTCACATCCATGGCCTTTGTAAATAACATTAAGGGTCCGTTTGGTTCGTGGGATTTCCTAGGATTTGCATTTTAAATCCTGCGAAATCCTATGTTTGGTTTGAGAATAAGCATGAAACTTAAAATGACGGGACTTTAAAAAATGACTCAAAATCTCATGAATGAGGGATTTGTAAACACCTTGTCTCCCCCAGCATTTAAAATTCCAGGAATGAAAGATTTGTTTTCACCTCCGGCCACTCCACCGTCGTTGTCGCGTATACCTCCGGCCACCCTACTAATGCTGCCGCTGCCACCTTGATCTCCGGCCACCCCACCGCCGCCGATGCACCTCCACCTCCAGCTATTCCCACCAACGTTGAGGCATCCACCTTCGACCCACCCATCACCGTCGCCACCTCTATCTCTGGCCACCCCATCGTCGACACTGCTTCCACCTCCGTCCATCCTACCATCGTTGCCTCCATATCTTAAGACACTACGGTCGATGCGCTACCTCCTGCCACCCCACCACTGGCATTCTTGCCTCCACCTCTGACAACCCCACCACCGTCGCCGCCTCCACCTTTGCTTCTACCGCGGATGCCACCTCTACGTACAGCGTCACCGCAACCACGTTCGTCTCCACCTCCGACCATCAACGCCGCCTTCACTTCCAGCCACCCTATCGCTGACGTTGGCTCTACCAAATATTTCATATCAACTATTCTGTCATCGATTCTTCGTCATTGGTTAACGACGATTTAATGTTGATGGTTCTAATGTTTGTTTTTTCAATTTTATAAAAGTTTTGATATCAACCAAACAGGTTATGAGATTTTATATCTTAGGATTTTAAATTCTGGAGGATTTGAAATTCTATTGAATTTGAAATCCTAGAATTTGAAATCCACAAACCAAACGCACCTTAAGTACTTATAAGTCTGTATGGAATTCAAAGTTCTCCGTTTAAAACCATTAACAAAACGAGGACACCAAAGACCATGCATTATGCACTACTAGAATTCTGGGCATTACTATCGAAGATATCCATCAAAACCCCATACTAATCCGTCACAAAAAACCCTCACAATGCAACAAATAATATCCATCGCAAAAAGGCCTTGCAAGCTTTTAACAACAGAATGTTCACACCATAATTCGATCCAAAACATGCATGCATCATGCTTATCTCCAAGTATATACCTTTGTACAGGTACACAAGAAAACGACCAACTCTCCAAACATGCTTTCTAGTCTCATAAAGAATCGGGGTTAAATTTATTGTAAATCTGTTGGTAATCCGTTGAAAATCTGTCGCTAATGGTTTAGGGACAGATTTGTCCACGAATCAATGTGTATAAGTGCTAATTTAGTTGACTATCCATTCATATGCAACCCCTGGAAAATTTCGTGCTACCCCTGGATTTGTTTTTCTGAGTCTGCCCGTGAACATGTCCCAACCATAGTTTGTTAAACTCGTACGAGTCACGAGTCGACTCGTACGAGTCGAGTCAAATAAAACCCAAAACGAGGCGACTCGTAGGCTTGACTCGTTTTAGTGAGTGACTCGGTCAACTTTTGAGAGTCATGGGGTGACTCGGTACGAGTCGCTTCAACTCGTAACTCGAACGGGTCTTGTAACCTACGGGTATTTTCATGATCCATTGGTTAATAGGCCGATAACCGGTTAATAACCCTCTTTTTTGGATATGGTCAAGAAGGAGACTGCAAAGTCAGTAGCATATGGGCGAGCTGATGAAATGCTTGCTGGCTTGAAAAAAATTATACAATGGTTTAGCAAAAAAAAAAGAGAAAGAAAACCTGGATAGTACTAAACTAAAGGAGGTAATGGCTAGCTTGCTCATGGTTTTATCTAACGGATGAAAAGGAAAAGAGAGGAAGAAAATGGACTATTAAGGAAAAGCAAAAGTGACTACATGTTGAAAGGAACAGATGCATGACATATGCATGACATATATGGGGAATGAAATATACATTACTATTATATTATAAACAAGACAAAACTTCATAAATGGTCCCTGTGGTTTCAGAAGATATCGAGTATGGTCCCTAACTTTCAAAAACCTCACGCCTAGTCCCTGTGGTTTTAAAACTTTTCATAGACAGTCCTTTTAGCTAGCACCGTTTATTTTGGTCTGTTAAGTGAGAACATGTGCAAGGCATGTGAGGGCAAAATTGTCTTTTCCCATGTCAATACCATTGATATTTTTTAAATACATTTATTTATAAAAAATAAAATACTTCGTAGTGGTCCTTGTTGTCTACCACCACCATTACTACCACAATGTCCACCACTGCCGCCAATATAGTCCATCGCTACAGCCACCAACACCACCACCCACCATCGTCCAACACGTCCACCGGGCAATATAACATCATTACCGGCCACCACTCCCACCATGGATAGCGGCGACGTCAGCAACATCACTAACGTGAAGCTGCTGCCCTTCCTTTTCTCTCAGCCCCTACTTTATTCTCTGTCTCGAAGCCACACCGTCACCGTTGGACCAAAGCCTGCAACCACAACAACCATCTCTAACGACGTCCCTTCTTTACCAACTGCCATTGATTCAGTTCAATCTACACCAAACTACAGATTTGAGCACAATAAATTCGATCTTTCTTATTGGAAACCTAATTTCAAAAGAGGGTTTTCAAATTTCACAAAGCTTCTTGCTAAAACGGGTTGCTTACTTGCTTAAGCCTTAAGGAGTAATAAAATCAAACCAGAGGAGAGAGCGGATTAAATTTTTGAGCACAATAAACTACAAATTTGAGTACAATAAATTGCCTTTTTCTCCCCCTTTCGATCTCAACTAACTAAATTCATCCTCAAAGTAAAATCAAACCATAGGAAACAGCATATTAGATTTTGAAGTCAAGAATAAATCTATGGATCAATCAACGCAAATTATTATTAAGGCGACCGTGGAGGAGGAAGAGAGAGGGTGGCGGCGGTGTAAGGCAGAGAGAGAGAGAGAGTTTCGTTAATCGGGTAGGGTTTTTGGAAAAGTTTTGAAGCTCTTGTGAGGCATCTTCTTTTTGGTAATGGATCGCAAACCTTGATCATTAAATTCTGGGCGATGTTCCAATCGTCCTTACAGAATAACCCGATGTCGTAATCCATGTATTCTTCGAGTTCTTTCTTCATGGACACGCATCCATGGCCGATTGTGTTGTATATCTCGTCGATTCCGTATATGTTCTTTTTTCCCACACGGGTCTCTTTTGGGGTTATGTATTTTCGGATATCTTCTGTGACGAAATCGTTGATCAATGGGTCTTCATTCGTTGTGCCATTTTCGATTCTTGGTAAACGGATTTGTCAAAGAGAGATATGAGTGGTGTAAAGAGGTTGAATCACTTGTTGTTGGATGAAATTCTTGTAATCCAACATTGAGATGTTGGTTTTGGCTAAATCTTTGTTTTTTCGAGCTGTTCGACTGTTGATTCGAGGGTTTCTTGTAGGCTGAGCATTTTTTCGAGCACTTGTTCGACACGAGCATACAGACAGAGAAATAAGGTTTGAATAAGCTTGAATAAAGATATTTGGGGCTGGGTAAAGGTTTGGACAAAATTCATAAATGGTCCCTGTCGTTTGTAAAAGACGTTTTTACCCTCACATGCTTTGCACATGCTTTCATTTAACTGACCAAAATAAACGGTGTTAGCCA